>JAWRVF010000550.1:0-240530 GCA_036785485.1 Physcomitrellopsis africana
TGACTAAGTTTCTAACCTATCAATCACCTATAGACATGTATAAAGGTGATTTTGTATCTATGAAGCTTCTAGGAAGCTTCTTTAATATGTATTATCAAATTAATATATTTTATCTATTTCTATTGGTTTATATTATTTAGGTAATTTATTGGAGTAAATCTTATGTCGGTGACAGCTTCCAATTGCAAAATTATGATATCTTTTGCTTCCATTTGGTACTTTTATTGCTTCATCTTCTCTTCCAATTTATCAATACTTAAAACAAACAAGACAAATATCTGTGGCCAACCGATATTAGCTAAATCACCGTCCAACTTTGCTACTTCCATCTTCAAAGTACTAATTTCTGCCTATAGCTTGTCCATTTCAATTTTGTATTGGTTACCTAATTTTATCTTTTCTTATTACAACTTTGCTGCCTTCTCACATTCTACTTATAACTGATACTTCATTGCCTCTCTTTCTAAATCCCATGTCGTGTAATTCTCTATTAATTCTTATTTTTAGTAGTTCAAGATTCATTGAGTGCGTTCTTTATTGTTCGCCCAAGCTTTCTGTTCTTCCACTAATTTTTGCTCCAATAGCAACTTGGATTCCATCCTTTTCTTGATAATGTGACCCTGTTCCACAATTTGGTGGTTTTTCTCTATTATCTCTTTCCTGCTCGCTTCCAATTGCTGCCTTAAATTTCCTTCAAACTTACTCATTGTAAGTTGTAATTGAGAAATTTGACCCAATATTACTTCCGTGAGATTCCTTCTTTTCAGTATTCTAATATTTAAAATTGGAATCTTAATTGCCTTCTACATTATTGAGCAAATAAGAACCTACCTTGGTACAATTATTCGAACACCTTCCCATTCCATTGCTCGACTTGATTCCCTGACTTCATGCACTACTATCCTTGAGCTAGCTATCGGTGCCGTCAAACTTTGGACACATCATAGAGGCGTTGGAGAGGATATATTTCTCTCTACTATCGGCGATGTTTGACTCAATGTGTACACAATCACTGAGTGCACGTAATTGGAGTAGAGTAGGGATGCAAACTTCTCCGTCTTCTACTTAGCTACTATCTCCGCATGGATTCTAGTTGCTACAAATGCTGCTCAATTAAACACCATTCCTTCTAGTATTCCTATTGCTGCAAATAGTAGCCATTTGGATATGTATGTGGTGTGTCAATTCAAGCCTAGCCGCTTCTGATTGAACCACATCCACTTCATAAGCTCTAGTGTAAGCGCCTCGGCTACCTTCTAGCCTTGATTCTTTTATAGTGACGACATACCACCTTTAAAATAACTACCCTGTCTAAAATCAATAGATACTTCAACGTTCATTGCAAACTCACCAATCGATGGATGCAGTACCGTTTGTAAGGTACTCTCATCAATCTCGATTATCCTCCTCTTTACTACACTCAATCCATCCTCTCGATCATAGTTTGCTATGTACTCTGTCACCAATTTCACATCAATTGGCAGCAAACTATCTGACTCTCTCAAAAATATATATAATTGCATGTTTTTAAAATATGTCTACCTTCGTAGGGACCAACATATTTTTAACTTCATTGGCTCTATGTTGATGATCACCACTAAGGATGCTGATTGTAAATTACTCTTAATTCTCATATTTTTGACACTTTCTTCTTTGTCAAAAGCTCTCTTTGACCTTTCTATTGACATTATAGACTACGATTTGCTTCTTATTTTTTACTCATTGAGAAAAGTTGAATCAACATTCAACATTAATTTCATTGCTCAAAGATGAAACAACTCTAGTTTCAGAAAGGCCGTTCTTTGTTGCTCAAAAGCTACATCTCCTTCTTTTGGTACAAAATAAGAATGTTGTCATATTGCATTTACGTGCAGTGTATAAAAATATTATATATCTTCTATCTATTGTTATTACATGTATGAGTACTAGAGGTTATTTTAGAAATTATTATAAGAAGAGGATTTATTATAGCCACTTAGTTAGTGAATTAAGATGGCTATTTGTTTTGTTCCTATCTTACTTATATCCTAGAGTAGACTCTTTTGTAATTAGAAGAAAGATAAAGATTGTTTTACCTTTCTTGTTGACTTTTGAGGTAGAATGGATCTTATGAAGGATAAGAAAGAAGAGCATGGGGTGAATAGGGCCTATTCAAAAAGATTTGGCTGCCCTTGTGGGCGTGTCATAGTCTAATATGGAAAGAAAGGGGGATATACTCTTCTTGCTAGACCTAGGATTTGGGCAGTTTTGAATTGTGAACTTTGGAGATAGCTCCAAAGATAAAGAAGCATTTGTCATGAAAATTAAAGTATGTATTTTTCCACTTGTGAGGATTCTAGAACCTACTTATTTGCTTGTATTGGAATTGTGAGCAAAACGTTATGCTTGTTTTAATAGAATGAGATTTGCTATTATCGAAAAGTGACGATAGAAACTTTGATCTGCCACTGCAAGTTTGATTTCAAGATTTTCTCAATGAAATTTATTGAAAGAGTAGAAAATTGTGCTAGCTTTCTATTAAGCCATCTCTTGTAGCATTTGGAGTTGGAAAGGAAAAGTTGTGAGCTTGAGAGTGGAAAATGATTTGCTGCCACCTGACGAAGAAGGGCAAAGACTTTGTTCAACCACCCAAGTCGGAAAATATCTTCAATCTTTTTGATATTTTACACATTTATAGTAGCTTATATAAGCTTTCCATGAAATCAAAAATCAATACTTCTAAAGCTTTGATAAAAGTTTTATGAGCCGTGAAGTATCAAGAGGGCAAATTGTTGATAGGGTTTGAAGAGTAGATTCAATTAGCTATAAAATCTGGAGTTTGAGAGGCATGCATGCAAAATTTTAGAATAAGTTAGATAATAGAGTGAGCTTTCTAAAAAGCTAATGCATGCTCAATTTGAAGAAGGGAAGTAATCACAACAAAGGCTGAAGTAAAGAGGAGCTTTGCTGCCTTTGCATTAGCTGGGAAGTTTTAATGCCTATTTCTTTTAGCCATAACTTTTAAACGGTAAGTCATCTATTTGTGAAATTTTGATATGTTTTACAATGGATTATTGGCTTTCCATAGGCTATAAGCATGCTTGATATGAACTTTAGATGAATTTTTAGTAATTTATTTAGTTTCAATTTGTTATATAACTTGTAATCTTCATATGCGGTTGTATTTTGAGGTATACTTGAATATATATACATTTTGCTTATATCTTTTCTACAAGTATATATACTTATATTTATATCAAGTATTTATATAAGTATTCTATAAATATTATATTTAATATTTATATAAGTATTTATATAAATATTTATATAAATATTATACCAAGGATTATATACTATTTTATATAAGTATTTATATAAGTATTATATCAAGTATTATATAAGTATTTATACAAGTATTATTCAAGAATTTATACTTTATAATTATAAATCTTGTATAAGTATAATACAAGTATTATTTGAAAGCTTGAATAAATATTGTACAAATATAGAAGATACTTGCACGGCTTCTTCTCATGTTCCCTGCTAGTTCTAATAGCAGCTAGGAACCGAGCATTTTTCCAAGGCAAATTCTCTCTATCTGACAATGCTTCACACAACAATGTTCAAAAAATTTTGCTAAGTACCCCACTCCTAACCTTTAATTCAAAATCTGAATCAACTAGTCCTATTGCAGTGTACCATTGTCGTGGTAGTGAGAATTTGCCTTGAGAAAGTGTTGGGCTCAAGAAGGCTGCAATTAAATACTCAACCAAGATCCAAAATAATAAAACCCTCAAGTTTTTATTAAAAGTCTTTATTTTAGAGCTATTACACCTGATACATAAGTTTTATTTCACAAAAATATTCAAACTATAACAAAATACTCTAAACCCTCATTCATCCGTAAGAGAGGAATTTTTTCCAAACTTCATCAACCTATTATTCTTAATCTAATTGTTCAAATCCACTAAAATTTCACAAGAAGTACTAATATGCTCTTAACAACTAGTACAACAAGTTTCAACTATTGATTGTTTATTGATCTTTAGATATTGTAAAAATCCAAATAGTAGTTTCAAACCCTTGTTTACAAACACTTGTGTACTAAATTCTTCATATCTCACAAATCCAATGTTTAAATGCTATAAAACTTTGATATATAGCTTTTCAATATAAAGATTCACCTTTTTGAAAATTTGTAGACAAAAATTCATCCAGAAACTCAAAATATGGCAAAATCCATCACTATGAACAAAACAGCCTATTTATTGCCTTGGATTTCAATTTGTTATCTTTGACTCCCAATAATTTCTTTTTTAAAACTTTAAATATAATAATTCTTACTTATTAGATATAGATCTTGAAACCTTTTCTCCAATTGCACCTTTCAATCTCTAAAAGCTTCTGTACAACTCCTCCAATCTTGAAAAGTGTGATAGTGGATATAATTTGCACATCTTAACTTCAAGCGCCTACTTCTCCCTTATAAAAATTCCAAATCTCTCAAATTTTATATTAAAATTGTAGTCCAAAAAACAAGCTTTTTAATCCTAGTGATGGATTTTTAATTGGTATCCTTGAAGTTGCCAAAATTCTTATTCTTGTTGCAGGCAACCTCCTCAAAGCCTATTGGGCATGACCATTGACCAATAAGAATGAAGAATTTCACCCCTTGTCTTCATTCATCTTCATTTTGTCTTCATCCTTCCAAATAGGCCTCTTAGTAGTTTAATTCTTCTTCTTTGGACTCCAATTCCCTCTTAATGCTTTATACTAAATATTTAGGTTCTATATAATTTAAAAGCCATAATCAAATTAAGTAAAAATCTAAAATAAATTTTTTTACACCAACCCCCTTTAATTTACTTTACTAATTATTTTCACACATATCTAAATCTATAAATATATTATACATTTTGAGTGGATTTTATATAGTATAAGCAATTACAATATGACAATGCTGTGTAGCTTCCATAGTCAAAAGATCTGTAATCCAAACTTCATCCAATTTATCCAATTATGTTAACCAAGACGTTCATCCAATATAATTCTTAAACTCTGAACTTCCAATTCAATTGGTAATATTGCCTCTTGTTTGTACACCAATTAGTATGGTGTAGAATTGATCATCATTTTATATGCTGTCATGATGCATTTGCGACAAATGCATCAAAATCAAATAAGTATGTATAAAAATTATAGTATAAACAGGGCTAAAATAGAATTAGTTCTAAAATTATAATATAAATAAGATTAAAATAGAATTAGTTGTAAAATTATAATATGAATAGGAATAAATTAGAACTAATTCTAAAATTATAGTATGAATAGGGATAAAATAGAATTAATTCTAAAATTATAATGTGAATAGGGAATCTCAAGATTTCAAGGTATCAAAAAGAAAATCTCAAGATTTTAAGGTATCAAATAGAAAATCTCAAGAATCCAAGATATCAAACATGGAATCTTAAGATTTTAGAATATCAAATAAGAAATCTTAGGATTTTAAAGCATCAAATAGAAAATCTTAAGATTCTAAGTTATCAGCCAAAAAATCTTAAGATTATGGAATATGTGAGATCTGGATATCAGTTAGATATCAGGCAAGTATTAACTGAGTATTAGCTTATATTGGATATTGTCTAGATATTGGCTAAACTGCTTATTAAAATCCTTTTAGGATTGAAAATAAACACTTTTTCTCTTTCATCTTTTAATTGGATCTTGAATGGAATTTATTTTGCTCCAAAGGAATCTCCAAGGAAATATGTAAGAAAATTTCAGGATACAAAGGGAGTTTTGAATTGAAAATTTATAAGGAATGTGTGAAAAAATTTCAGGGCCAAAGAGAGTTTTAAATTGGAAATTTACAAGGAATCTGCAAGGAAATTTCAGAGTACAAAAGAAATTTTGAATTAGGAATTTACAAGAAAATCTGCAAGGAAATTTTAGGATACAAAGGAAATTTTGAATTGGAAATTTACAAGAAATCTACGAAGGAATTTCAGGATACAAAGAGATTTTTGAATTAGAAATTTACAAGGAATCTGTGAGGGAATTTTAGGATACAAAAGAAATTTTGAATAGGAAATTTATAAGAAATTTGCAAGGAGATTTTAGGATCAAAAGGGAATTGTGAATTGGGAATTTATAGAGAATCCATGAAAGAATCTCAAAATACAAAGAGAGTTTTGAATTAGAAATTTATAGGGAATCTGCAAGGAAATTTTAGGATACAAAAGTAATTTTGGATTAAAAATTTAGAGGGAATCTGTGAAAGAATTTCAAAATCAAAAGGGAGTTTTGAATTGGGAATTTCTAGGAAATTTGTGAAGGAATCTCAAAGGAACAAAGGAATTGATAAATAAGATTATTTGAAAAAAATCACATAGGTATAAATAGAGATATCTCACTGGTCTTTTTTTTTTTTATTTAATAGGCAACTAGGATCCTAGCAATTTCTTAAAGAAGGCTCTCTCCTTCACAACAATTCTTGGTGCTTCCATTGAGAGCTTCTTCAAGGCTATTAAGTATTAATAAAATAGAAGAAACAAGAAGATCTGGGAATGCTAAGGAGATGTTGAAGGCATTTTTAAAATATATAGAAAATTAATTGCAAGAAAAATTGAGGATGCAATATGTACAAATAGAAGAGAAGAATGCTTCCAAGGCTCTACAGTGTATCATCAATCAAGCAAGGAGATTTGGAGGAAGAAACATATCCAAGTATCTCAAAATCTATATAGGTGAAATGAAAATATATGAAATTTCTTATAAAAAGATGTAATTGAATTTTATACTTGCTTGCATTCTTGAAGTCAAAGAAAGAATCAAGAGTTTATGTAAAGATAATATAAACTCTTGAGATCAGTATGAAGAAATCTTAAGGGAAGAATTTCTTGAAGAAGATTCAGAGAAGGTGACCAAGAGAACATTCTTGGAATGGATAAAACAACAACCTGGGAAGCAAATAGATCCTAAAGAGTTGCTTGGAGAATTTGAAAGGAGATTTTTCCAGCTTCTTATAATAGATAGGGAATTGCTCGATGACAGGAAGGTGGAGTTTTTTCTACTTCTAGTTAATAGAGGTGGCAAAAGAGGCCTTACTAATGAGTAGAAAGAAGTTAAGGAAGGTGTGGCAACAATCATAGAGTAGAGAAGGATAAAGGCTAAAGGAGGTGTAATCGTGAAGTCAAAAGTGGCTCCTATTTCTATCTCAATAGCTCCAATGATTTCTATTGATCCAGTATTAGTTCCAAAAAAGGATGTTCCCAATGAAACTCTTGAAGAATTTATTAAGAGTATGACAAAATTAAGGGTCAAATTCAATGAATTGGAAAAAAAAGAAAGAGTGAGTTCTCCTAAATTTTCAACAGAAACCAAGAAATAGATGAAGAGGTGTATGTATTGTGATAGTAAAGACCATGACATGAGGAATTGCTTAGCTTATGAAGAAGATTTGAAGAAAAGAGTAATCTTCTTCAAAGAAAGCAAGGTAAGACTTATTGCAACTGGAGAACCTATTTAATTAAATTTTGGCAAGGGTGGAATGAAAAAAATTGTGCATAGTCACATAGGGAGTTTTAGTGGTATATTTATGATTAAAAAAATAAGTGCATATCCCATTATCGTGGAAATAGAAAATATAGGAATTTCTATAATTTCTAATAAGAAGATTATACTTAGGGGTGTACAGGTTATTAGAGAGAAGACTGGATGGAGTGATCTAATTGATGCTATAAATATTAAAGCTTACTTGGAAGTTAATGGAAAAAAAAAGATTTCCAAGAGGCTACAATTGAGGTTAAAAGGGACAGGATTGCAGAAAAGAAGAGAATAGAGGAGTCCAATAGCAAGAGGCAAAACCAAAGATTGATGGATAAAAATCAAGAAAAACAAATTACCACTCCAATGGAGTCTAGGCCGTCTTTTCCTATCCAGGTAAGAACACCGCATTACCTAAAAAAAAATGGGAGAGTAAAAATAAGAAAGAAGATTCAAAGAAGAATAAGATTAAAAATCGAGTATTTAAATTAAAATCAATTATTGAATCCTTTGTTGATATGAAAGGTATTCTTGAAGAGAAGATTTTAAATGCAAAAATTAAATTTTCTTTAAAGGAGGTTTCTTGGTATAGCCAAGAAGGAATTTCATGAGCTCATCATTGATGTTATTAAGAAGAAGAGACAGATGACATCTGAAGTGATGATGATAAAGGCTTTGGTGGATATAAAAGATACAAAAGAAAAAAAAGAGGTACAAGTATTTACCTAGTTTGGTGATAGCAAAGTGTGAGTTCCACCAATGGATATTAATTAGAAGATTGGTTAAAAATATAGTCTTAAATTGTTTAATTATATAAATACTATGATTAGAGAGATTTTTTTGATTATTTAAGTATTTATTAGAATTTAGAAGTAATTTTAAATATAAAAGTCTTATTAGAAGGAAAATTATAAAAATAGAATCTTAATAAATCTTGGAGGCAATTGTTTTAGTTGATTTAGTATTTTTACTTATTATTAAGTATTGAGAGTTAGTTATTGAGACCAATGTCTACATTGGCCTTCTAACTACATGTATTACTCATTAAAAATTTATAAATATTATTTAGTAGATAGAAGAAGCATGAAAAAGAAATTTCATATCTTTTTAATTATTTTTGTAGAAAATAGGATTTTGAATTGATTTTTATTGATTTTATTATTATAAAAAATTTCCATGGTAGAATAAAATAGTCTTAAATTGATATTATCATCTTAGAAATATTATAGAGATTTTTAGAATTTATTTAGAATTTATTTAGAAATTATTAATAATTTTTAGAATTTATTTAAAATTTATTTAGAAATTTATTAAGAATTTTTAGAGCAATTTTGAAGACTTTGATAAAAATAAGTTTTACTACCTTGGGAGCCATTATGAAGAAATGGAGCAAGATTTGAAGCCCATGCGAGGTTCCTAGGCTAATAGGATATTTTTGAACACCATGGTGAAGTCAAAAATGCAAAATTATTAGTTCTACTAGTATAAAATAGGAGGACCAGCAGCTAGTGTAGTCCTTGTAAGAATGGAGGTGCACAAGTCCCATATGGGTTGTGGCACCTTGGATGTAGGTAGGAGGATAAGACTAAGGCCTCGTGGCCTCTCTAGGACACCCATATACACTACTTGTGAGCCTTGGTGAGGTTTGAATCCATGATCTTTTAACAAGTTATCCTTGAGGTAAAAATTTCTATTTAACTTTTTCCATTATTTTCCTTCTAACTTTGAATTATCCTAACTTACTCATAGTAACTTAGATTTACATGTTTTTTATATCATTGAAAAGATAAAAAAATTACCTACTTGAAAATATAGTTTTTTACTTTTTACTTTTATTTTTTACTGGGTGAAAATCTAGTGAACAGACTGTGACTAGTTTTGTAGTGTGCAATTACTTAATTGCATACATTTTACTTGTTTTGTATTATTCTTCTCCTTCATTGTTGTTTATTGCTCCTTAAACTTCACACCATAGTTTATAAACAATTTTTAATTGAGGTCACCTTATAACTTGGGTTGAGGAGTGAATTTTACCCTCACATAAATGGTGCGTCTGTCGGGAGGTAGTGCTTCTAATTGTGTGTGTGAATGTGGAGTTAGTATGTTGTAATTCACATTTTGCTTTGTCTTTTTGAGTGAAAAGTTCAAAGTTAATTTTCATCATTGATAAGTTTTCTATATTTTTTCTTTATCGATGTATACAAAGCTTTTCAAGTTCTCAATTCATAAGGTATTCAAAAAAATTTATTATTGAATGAATGTTGATTTGCTCTCGGATTTTCATCAATCAGTTTTTTTTATTGTATATTTTAAGTTAAAACTTTCTATATTGGTGTATCTTAATGTTGGCTTTCTAATAAGCTATTGCACATTCAATTTGGACTTGATTTGAATTTGTAGTGAATTTTAGACTAGGAAGTAGTTAACTGCCTTGGCAGTTTCATGTACCTCATGTTTGGAAAGGCATTTTTTAGTGCATGGTGACTATTTGATAGTGGAATTTTTGGTCTATAAGAAATTTGAAATTAGGATTGTAGCAGTACAAATTTCAATGCTATTGAACAATAAGTGAATTTTTGGCGATTTTTGGAGTGGAAAGAGGTTTCTACCTTAAGTGGAATACAATTGAGGTCAGTGATTTCTATCTCTTCAATCATTTACATTGTTGATTTTATGTTATACTTTTGATTGTTGTATTTTAAATCTTATCTTAATTATATTAAATTATAATAAAAATTAAAAAATAAAAATTAAAAAAAAATTTAAAAAATTTAAAATTAAAAAATAATAATAATAATAATAATAATAATCATAATACTAATAATAATAATTTTAAATATATATATAATAATAATAATAAATTAAAAAATAATAATATCATTAAAATTAAATAACTATTTTATAATCATTTTATTAATATTCTAATATCATATTAACTTTTATTTTAACTTTTATTTTATTTTATCTTATTTTTTATTTTTATTTTTATTTTTAATTTTATTATATTTATTATATTATATTTTATTTTTACTTATCTTTTTATCTTTATCTTTCTTATTTAATGATTACTATTACTTTTATATATTATTATTATTATTTTTATTATTATTTTATATACATAATAAATTTTATATATTGATATAAGTTTAATATATTTTTATTTATGAATTAATTTATTTTTATGTAATATTTTTACTTCTAACTTGAAATAATATTTGATTAGTTTAGTATTAGTATAATATTATTTGGTGGTTCTCTTTAAATTGGTTGTCACTTTGGAAGCGTAAAGAGTGGAATTGAAGTGCAACTTCAAATCTAAAACTAATCTTGGTAAGTTTCAAACCTTATCTTTTCAATTATTTAAAATTTTAGACAAAAGCAAGGAAGGAACACGGCAAGGAGAAACTTGGTGGATTTCAAACCTTAGCTCTTTCTTTTATTTGAAATTTTAGATACATTTAGGAAGGAGCACGGCAGGACTTGCTGTTCTATAGGTAACATCTTAACCATTCTATCACCTTGTAATATAATTGAATATTAAAACATTCAATTATACGCACCAAGAATTTTTCCAATTTATTTCTTTTGTTAAGAAAACCTGGTTGTGTTTGTAATAGGCACTTCAATTTTTAGATGTTTTACAACAAAGTGAAGTCGAATTGATGGTCAGCATAACTTCTTTTTGGCGTTGAATCTGTACTTGTGGGAAGTGATGATCTTTGTGAGGCATAGTTAATTGTTGGAGGTTGCCCTACAGGTTGTCTTTTACCCAGTCCATCTAATTTTTGTGGTATCCACGTGTTAAATTTTTTAATTTACTTGTACTAACCTTGGCCTTATTTTTCAATTTCTAAATTGTGAATTAAGTCCAACTAATGGATGATTCCGCCATATTAAAATTGGCACAAGATCTTAACTTTGTATTTAGTTGAATCTCGTGCATCACTTGTAAAAAAAGTTTAATTATTGGATGATACCACTAATTTGAGATTGGCACGAGATTTCATCTTGGTATATAATTAAATCGTGTGTCTTACAAATAAATAAAAAAAAAAAAAGATTTTATATTAATTTATAAAATAAAAATAAAAATAATTTAAAATCTACTTATTTTGCTTTAAACTATCTATTAGATCTTTTTTTGTAAAGAAGTTATATAGAAACCATATACTTAGTTGTATGTCACTTAGGATTAAATCTAAGGTAGTTCATCCTCTTATTAGCCTTATTTTGCAATCTAGACGTGTTTTATAATCCGAAATACATATTGAGCCTATAATTTTAGAAATCCACGTATTAGAAGAAATTTGTGATAAGATATTACAAGCTTCTATTGGGATGGAGTATAGAAGAAGATAGCCTTCAGAGCTTCAACTAGAGCCTTTACCAATTCCAACTCTAAGGGCTAGTGTAGCCAATGAAAAAAATGACAACTTCTAAATCAATATCCAAATCAATACCCAAATCAATACCCAAATCAATACCCAAATCAATACCCAAATCGACTCAATAATGTTACCTAAGAGATTACCAATTGTAGTACCTTCAGGATTACAAAGGACATCAATTCTACCTAATCTTCTAAGATTTAGTGGATCTATCAATGAAGATCCAATAGCCCATGTAGAAAGATTTATAGAGGTACTTATTATTAATTTAGTAACTAATTATGGTTACTATTTAATATGGTTTCTAACAACCTTGATAGATTCTGCATATGCTTGGTATAGATCTCATATAAAGGGGGCATTCATCAAATGGGAACAACTCCTAGCAACATTCTTTTGCCAATATAGACCTATGATTGACCAACAACAAGTCCTTTCAACCTTAATAAATATTAGACAAGGTCCTTTAGAAGATATTACCTCTTATGTGAGGCAATTCTAGATAGTATATATTCAATATGTTGGTAACTTGTTAAATGAGGATACTATAAGGCACTACTTTATTCAAGGTTTTGCCATGTTTTTTATAATTCGAGATATTTTCAATAAGAGACCTAAAGATTTAGAAGGAGCCATTCAAGCTGCTTTAGAAGTGGAGATTATTGATAAGAAAAATGATTTTATGCTTAAAAGGGCAGAAGAACCAATATCCTCTTTTATACCTATGCAACATCGACCTATAGAATTCCATCAATCTCTAGCTTTAAGCTACTCACAACCTTCTACATTTCTTTTGCCAATTAGCAATCCAACACCTTTAACTATACAACCTCGATATGAACAAGCTCAACCTAAAATCTTTTATGATAATAGATTGGAAGAATTCAACAGTGAAGTACGACAAGCCAATGAGGTGTTAAAAAATGAGATAATGAATACTATAAAAGCCATTAGTGAACAAATGTCTTACCTTGTCAAAAATCAAAGTCTAACTATAGAGCCTAGATATCATGAATCAAGAATTCATATCTTTGGATTATAGTGTATAAATTGTAGATAAGTAAACCACACTGCATAATTTTGTCCACAATTCCTATAATAACAACTTAGGAAAAAAAATCAGTTCCAACTATACAAGCCTCCTCATCAATTGAAACAAGTAGGTTCTAATTTACCTTCAATCCAAAAAAATAATATAACACCTTGTCCTACTTATGGAAAGCTACATTGAATAGGTCAATGTTGGATTGAAAATAGAGTTGTATGCTCTAATTGTGGGGGTTCTCACCCTATGGTTCATTGTAGAAGATGCAACCAAGTCATTCCTTCAACTTCTTTTTCAAGGAACTATAGTAACCAAGTCGGAGGAAATATGAAAGGAATTAGATTTGAAAATCCTATTATTACAAAAAGTCCATCAAATATGTATTATAATCCTTCTACACTTGGTCAAAATCATCACCCTTCAATAATAGTTCAAATCAATCATGGAACATTGCAAGGATCTGTAGCATATATCCAAAACCAAAACCAACAGCCACAAACTTCTTGAGATGTTAGATACCCAGTAGCTCAACTTGATGTGTCTTCTACATCAAATTTATCATCTCCTCAATCCTACTTGGTGCAATTAGACAATAAGGAGATCTTCAAGGACAATATATATTTACCTTCTTTAGTTATAACCAGAAGTATAAATGCCAAAAAACTAATAGATTTAGCACAACTTGAAGAAGATGAGGTATCTATAGATACTTTGTAACACTATGTCCCATAATTCTCCTATTCTAATTTCATGTCTTCTTCCAATCTTATAATAACAACCGGCAATATTCCATTGTTTCAACAGAGTGCATACAATCGCTTCACATTCCAATTACTAGAAATAACTTCTCACTAAGAACTTTTTTCAAAACAAATCAACTCTTCAATATTCTCTTTTACCACTCAACTCTCACAATCAATACGGCACAATATTTTCATTCACAATGAAATTACATTAATATGTTCTATCTTTGGCTGCCAATTTGCCTCACCAAATTCAATGATCAAACAATTATAATTTCTTATTCATCCATATATATTGAATTTTTTGTTTTATTATTGTACTTTACATTTGACATAGTACAATCAATTAGAATGTAATCTAGATTCTCTACTACAATTTAACACAAAAAAAAAAAAAAAAAAAAAAAAAAAATAGCACCAAGCTTATCTCGGCTCTCGACTTTCACAGTCGAGCCCTGATTTCTTCTTCTTTATTTTCTTTATACTAAAAGTCAAGGTACCAACCATCATATCTCTTACTTTAACCGCTTTTCCAACTAACTTTCCTATGTTACTGTTTATATCGGCCAGCAATTAAATTAATCATCCAATTTATCAATTTTTAATCTTTACTCTACTATCCAAAATTATCTATCTATTCTACAGGCACCAAGAACATAGATGCAGTTGGAGACAAACAAGTCAATTAGTGATAGCAACTACTAAATTTTTAGAAACTTATTTGATTAAGCCAAAATCGATGCAAATTGATATAATGCATTTTAAATCTCCCACCAAACAAGAAAAGATTCAATGTCTTAAAGAGGATTTGTGCTTATATTGAGGAGAAGCTAAGCACACTACTCAACATTATTTAAAGAAACAACATCACTACAAAATAATGAGTATAGTTGCTAGAAAAGACAATATATCAGAAAATAAATTTTTTTAGCTATAATAGGGACCGTGTGACTGAAATCATATATAATACCTAATAAAAGTCTTATTTTTTTTGTAGATCTCTTACCTTGTTTTATAATAGATATATCTTTAGGATCTAGAAATCACAAAGTCTTTGTCTTATTAGATTCATGAGTCTTTGTTTGTTTTATAAATAAAGATTCTATTAAAAAATAAAAAATATCTTTATTTAAAAAAACCAAATTTATATACGTAAAAATCATAGATGGTCATTTATTATCTTTTAAAAATATCATCCATAAAATTGCTCTTTTAGATATAACAACTAAAAGATATAATAGCATAGAAATATTTAATATAACTAGATCTTCTTCTAATTGAATTATTTTAAAATTATTGTGATTAGAAAAATATAATCTTTAAATAAATTAAACTTTCTATATCCTTGACTTTTTTTATAGCTTAATTTTAAAATCTATTAATATAAAAAAAATATAAGTCTATTACATCCAAATCCTTTTTGGTAGATGCAAAATCTTTCATATATGCAACAAAAGAAGGATCATCTTTTGTTATATATATCATACTTATTTTTTATCCTAAAAAGATTATAAGCAGTTTTCTTAGCCAATATTAAGATTTTTAAGATGTTTTTGATACTGGCTAGATATTCTTCCAAAGCATTGACCTTATGATTGTTCATTTGATCTTCAAAAAAGAACTTAATCACTATTTAGACCAATTTATAGTTTATTGTAGAACAAGTTGAGTGCATTAAAAGAATATATTAATAAAAACTTGACTAAGAACTTAATATGCTATTCAAAGTCTCTAAAAAAAACTCCTATCTTATTTATGAAGAAAAAAGACAAATCATTGCAAATGTGTATAGATTATTGAGGACTTAACAAGATTACCATCAGCAATAGGTATCTTTTATCTTTGATTCTAGAACTTCTTGATCAACCCAATCAAACAAAAATCTATACAAAAATAGATTTATGAAAAATATACAATTTGATCCATATCAAAGAAGGTGATTAATAAAAGATTATATTTTGAACTAAATATGGATATTTTGAATATAATGTCATGCCTTTTGGACTTACAAATGCACTAGTTATTTTATATCTTATGAATGATATTTTTTATGAATTTTTTAATGATTTTATTATTTATTATTTAGATAATATTTTGATCTACTCTAAGAATACAGAAGAATATAAACTTCATATTTGTTTTGTATTATAAAAACTTAGAGATAGGATTATATGTCAAGATAAAAAAATATGTATTTTATACTACTCAAGATGATTTTTTAGGATATATCATTTCCAATGATGGTCTAATAATGGATCCTAAAAAAATTTAAATAATTATGGATTAAAAAATTTCAAAAATTAGAAGAGATGTGCAATATTTTTTGAAATTTGCCAATTACTACTTAATCTTCATCAAGAACTTTTCTTAAATGGCAGCTTCATTGATACGATAAACTTGTAAAAAAATTTAAATAGAATAAGGAAGCGGAAGCATTATTTGAAGCTTTGAAAATAATATTTATTTTTGTACTAATCTTATATTGCATCAAATTCTTCTAAGCAATTTTTATGGAAATAGATGCATCAAACTTTGCCTTAGATGTAATATTGTTACAAATAGGAGCTGATGACAAATTTCATCAAATATTTTTTTATTCAAAAAAAATTTCAATAATCAAAATCAACGATGAGATCCACAATAAAGAACTTCTTGCAATTGTTGATTTTTTTTCAAAAATGGCATTATTATCTAAAAAGCACTTCTAATCTAGTCACTATATATAGAAATTATAAGAATTTTAAGTATTTTATGTCAATATATATATTGAATCATTACCAAGCTCATTGAAACATATCTTAGTTAAAATTTGAATTCATTATCACTTATTAGTCACCAAAGCAATAAAGTTTATTTGATATTATTTTTAGATATTCTTATCTTATATCAAAAAAAAAAAAATATAACTTTTAATTAATAAAGAACAATCTTGTTGAAGCTAGAATAATTTCATTTTGAAGCAATGAAATTAACATTGAATGTTGATTCAACTTTTTTCAAATAATTTCAATCAAGTATGTCTTCAAACTTTCTTATTTATGATATTAAAAATAATTCATCTAAGTTTCATGATACTTCTAAGTTTGTGTTCAAGAACAATCTATTCTATTTCAAAGGATGCTTGTATATTCTAGAAGGTGAAGCATGACTACATATTCTTGAAGCTTGTCACAACTTTCTTACAATAAAATATTTTGGATACAATAATACTTTGGAATTAATATCAAAAGAGTTCTTATGGCCTTAAATGTAAAAGGCAGTTAAAAAATTTGTCCAGTCATGTGATATTTGTTTAATATTAAAAAAAATTTGTCATTGATCTTATGGACTTCTCCAACCATTATCTATATTAAAATAGCCATGGTCTTTTATTTCTATAGATTTTATCACAGTTCTATCAATTTCAAGTTCATATAATTCTATATTTATAATTATAGATTATTTCACCAAAATGGCATATTTTGTACCATATATAAAATCTATCATAAGTGAAGAAATAACTAAATTATTCCTTGATAGTATCTATTGTTATCATAGATTGCCAAAAATATCATAGATAGTAATATCTTAAATTAGATAGAAGAACACAATTTGTATTAAAATTTTAGATAATTTTTTTTAAAATATTGAAGGTAGACATAAAACTAATTTTAGTCTTCCACTTTTAAATTGATGGACAAATGGAACAAATAAATTAAGTTTTAGAATAGTATTCAAGGTATACCATCAATTATCATCAAGGTGATTGAACAATTCTTTTGCTATTGGCAAAGTTTGCTTACAATAATTTGATACATTCTTCTATTCAATAAATACTTTTCTTTGTCAATTATGGTTATTATCCATGATTTGATATTTTTGACTTCTCAAAAGCTAATAATCCTATGGTAGAAGATTTGGCAAATTGATTATCAAAGCTATATACAACAATGAAGGCAAAATTTTAAAAAAAATTGTAGAACAAAAAAATATCAGTACAGATGTCTATTATAAGAATCAACTTTAATTCCATGTTGGTGATAAGATATGGATAATTTGTCATAATATCAAGACTATTTATCCTTGTGACAAGCTGGATTATTATAAGCTTGGATTATTTTTGATTTATAAATAGGTCAATCCAGTTGCTTATCAATTATACCTATTGATATTCAGATAAAGAGAAATTGCCTTAACAAAGCATTAAGCTTCTTATAGTCATTAATTTCTCAATCAAGTATTAAGATAGATAAAAATTCCAAATTTATATAAATTTGTTTCTAAAAAGGACCATTATATCAAATATATAAGCCTCAAGTACTTTGGAATCTCCAAAATACACTAAATCCTTCATTATCATTCAGAAATATTTTTTTCAAACTTCAATAAAGCATATCTCTAAATTGGATTATTTATAAATATTCAAATTTTAGATGAAGTACTAATATACTTTTAACAATTGTCACAACAAATTTCAATTATTAATTTATTATCAATCTTTAGATATTGATAAAATCCTAGTCATAGCTTCAAATCTTTGTTTTCAGATATCTATATGTTAAATTCTTCATAACTTACAAATTAAAATAGTCAAATACTATGAAACTTTGAAATATAGCTTTTTAACATAATAATTTATCTTCTTAAAATTTTTTATATAAAACTTTGTTTGGAAGCTCAAAATATGGTAGAAATCATTACTATCAATAAATTAGTCTACTTATTGCCTTGGAATTCAATCTATTGCCTTCATTGTTGTATATAGCTTCTAATATATAAATATTTTGGAATTCAATCTATTGCCTTCATTGTTGTAATATATCTTTCTTTCAAATATACTTCTAATATATCTTTCTTTCAAATTTCAAATGTAATAATTTTTCTTAACCAAATGTAGATCTTAAAATCATCTCTTCAAATGTTTCTCTTGATCTCCAAAAGCTCTTGTACAATTTCTTGTATTCTTAAAAGAATAACAAGAGATATAATTTGTATACCTTAACTTCAAGTGCCTACTCTTCTTTCATAAAAATTCCAAATCTTTTAATTTTTATACCAAAATTATAATACAAAAAACAAGCTTTCTAATCCTAACTTGTGATTTTCAAATGTTTTCTTTGAAATTACCAAAATTCTTATTTTTGTTGCAAACACCTTGCTCAAAGCCTATTAGATATGACCATAGACCAATAAAGATGAAGATCTTCACTCCTTGCCTTCATTTATCTATATCTTGCTTTCATCCCTCCAAATAAGCTTCTTAGTAGTTTGATTTTTCATCTTTGGATTCCAATCTCTTCTAAATATTTCATATTCAACATTTAGATCTTATATAATTTAAATGCCATAAAAAAATAAAAATAAAAATAAAAATAAAGTTTCTTATATCAACTTCCTTCAATTTACTTTATTAATTATTCTAATATATATTAGAATTTATAAAAATATATATATATATATATATATATATATATATATATATATTTTGATTAATTTTTATATATTATAAAAAATTATAATATAACATCAAAGTTTGTAAATATCCATCTTTTATTTTATACATCTCTATTTGAGGCATATAAGACATTAGATATACAAGGAAGAAGACAAATATCACCATTTTTTTATAGAAATAGACAACAATGAAGAATTTGAAGTAGAAGAGGTTTTAGATTTTAAGTAATATTGAAATAGGTTGAAATATCTTATATATTGGTATAGATATGATATTAGTAAATATACATGGGAGCCATCAAAGAATCTAATAAATGCATTAATCAAAGTTAATATATTTCAAAGTTAATTTTGATCAAAATTAAAATGAATAAAATCTTTACTATAAAGTAAAGGAGGTTCAATAGAGATATCTTGTATCATTATTTGTTATTTTTTTGGATTTTTTTAGTGCTAAAGAGATGGAGAATCAACAACCAACAAATTCACCTCAAGAGCTATTATTTGCTAATTTATTGAATGAAGCATTATGACTATCACAACCTTCAAGAAGATAGAATAAAATTAAAGATCTTCAAAACTAACATGTTCTTCCTCAAATTCATGATGAAATACAATGTGTTTAGCATCATGACCTTAGAGGAGACTCTTGATTTTTTATAATACTTTTAGAGATAAAAACTACTCTTAATAGTAATCCAAATGTTTTTTTTGAAAGAAGTTATGTAGGCCTCAACAATAATTAAATATTAGGGTGGTCTTCTTGTCTTCGTATAGAACACTATCAATGGGTAAGAGGACCTATTAACTATCTTTGAAGGGAATAAAGATCAAAAAATATAGCAAATACAATTTGGCGCATCTTAGACTTCTTCAACATGTAATCACCACTCTTCATAGAACTCATCCTTAAAAGAGAGGATAATATCACGGACATAAGATTTACTCTAATAATTATCTAAAAAACAAGGATATATAGAAGTAGATAAAAATAGATTAATTTGATAATATCTTATAAAGAAGCTTTTTAAAAGCTTTATAAATAAGATTTTATCTTTATTTATGTCTATAGATGATTGATAGGTTAAAAATTTAGCCAATAAATTAGCCATGTATCACACATGTTGATAGCTTATAAAATAAGTTAATTACATAGTGCACATTGATGAAACTTATCTTATAAGTTTGATATGTGTCTTATAAATTGAATACATGTTAGAGGTCTTATAGAATATTGCCACATAGTTCTTAAGTAGATAGTATATATAGAGACAAGAATGAAGACTTCTTCATTCTTGTCAATGCTTTTTTTATTCTTAGTCTTGTTTCAAGAGTCTCTACTCTTCTTATCTTTGGCAATAGCCATTTTAGTTTAATATTATACCATCTTTGAATAATTCTTTATTCTTTTTGAGTGACACAAGATTATTTTGATACTTTGGTTGTTTATATTTGATATCTTTGATAGATATTGTCTTCTTGGCTATCCATATCTAACTATGCAAGCTTAATAAAAGACATATTTAGATGTGATGTATTAATTTTGGATAGTAGATGATAATTTGTGCTACTTCCAGTGTGATTTTTTAAATGCTTGAATAGGATCTACTATTATCAATCCAATTGGGCTTTACTCAGCATGTACTTTTGTTGTTAGTAATGATATCATTATTTATCCTCAATGATGCATTCTTAGGAAATAGAGGAGGATGCCATATTGAAATCAATATCTGGAAATTAGATGGAAAAGTAAATAAATGATCTTATACTGAAGGAGTTAGTGAATACCAATTCACGCATTGAGAAGTTGCAATTCTATCCTAGATCTAAGTCAAAGATCAATATTTTTTTATGTCGCATTGCCTACTATGCAGCCATTTTTCAAAAATGATATCATGAATTTGGCTTCGTATTTTATTTGCAATGAATTTATAGAAGAAAATGGTATATTCTATATTGCTTTGGAGAATGATGAAAGGAAGACATTTGATGTCACTGAGGAGATTATTGCATCATAGAGTCTTTTAAAGGTCCGTGCTAATGCTGAATTTGAAAGTCAACTCCTTGATGATGAGGATCTCAGAGTCTTTTCAAGAAAAATATTCCTAATTTAAGATGGCAATTATTACTAACAAGCATGGTTGCCTATTATAAATCAAAATCATTCCAATGATTCTACTTGATATTTTGCTGTAGAGTATATTATTTTAGAGGTGAATGGAGATGTTGCATCTTTATTGATAGCATTGCATAAAGTCAATTAGTACTTTTCATTCTTAAACAACTCTATTTTTTAAACTCCAGATTTATTTTATTCTCATGCATATTTAATACTTGATTCTCAATTATTCACATTTGTATTTCTTATTGTCCAAAAAAAACCAAAAATCCCATATCACAACTAATCTTGTTTACAAATTATATTATATTCAAAATATTGTTGAACAGCCACTTTCATACTTCACAAATCTTATCTATATTGATAAACTGGCAGCCGTTGAATCCAAATAGAAATCAAAGAATTGCACGTGATATACTTTAATAATTGAAACTCTAAATGGAGTTTTGAATCAGGTTTTCCTCTGCACTAATGATTTTGAATTTCCTATCTTAGTCTTCATTCCATTGTGATATCAAATATTCTTGTCTTTTTTTTCCTAATTATAATATTGCATTCCTTTGTTTATGATTCATAATTTATAATTTTCATTATGACTCTTCATTCTTTTTTGTAACAAGAACTTGGTAATGTTACGTCAGCTATTCAGAGGCAATTCTATAAAAAGTACTCTAATCCAGCAAATTGGATTCCAACAAGAGCTTATGATTTTGTGACCAAGATTATTGAGAAGGTGAGAATTAATTGCAATTTGGAGTTGAAAAAATAACTTCCTATTGCTGATTCTAAGCATACTCCACAATTTCTTGAGGTGAAATTTTACTATGAAAATAATGATAAAAGTCCAGAGATGATTCAAAAAAAGCTTTGGATGCTTGCAACATTGGCTATAGATTCATTTATGAAGGTAAAGTGGCTTGAGAGGTGGAATCATTCTCATACTTTGTATGAAGCTCTCAAATTCCCAAAACTCCATTTTAGTGATGCGGACTTCTCTGAGTGGCTTCACAAAGCTACATAGTGGATCCATGTATATTTTGATTTATCCATCTTCTTATTTACTTCCATTCATATTTGCTTGATAGTTTTTTGCCAACATTTTAATTCTTTCATATACATTTTGGAATCTGTAGTTGGCAGTAGAGACCCAAAAATTGTTTGATAGAGTGGTTGCTAATCTTAAAGTATCAATTGATTACCAGTTCAATGGAATAGAGCCTTTATCCTCTATCTTTGACTATGTAGAAAAAATACGCATTACTTTGTAGGATTCTATCTTTTTTCTTCAATTTAAAGTTAAAAAAGAAATTTATAAAAAAAATTCCATTCATAAGCAAGTCAATTTTAAGCCAGCTATACAGAGCACTCTATACAGATATTTCAAATATGTCCTCTTCTCTGCTAAGGCTATTTCCAAATCACCTACATTCTTTGCCAACTATTTAGATAGTAGAAGTGAAGATTGCATGTTCACAAAGGCAATTATGAAAGCATGGAATCCAATATAATAGGATAAATATACATAGTATCTTGATTGTCCTCTCAAGAAACCTCTAACTTTTGATATTGCACTTTGGAATTCAATCCAACCAACTCTTAAAGGTACCAAGATTGTTGCTCTCAAATCAATGGATGAAGTTGTTGGTAAGAAGCCTAAAGTATCAAAAAAAAAGATACCTGTACTATCTAAAGACAATAATGATATAATAATTGTGAAGAATAGCAAAAAGACTATAATATCAAAAAAAAAAAGGTACTTGAACAAGTTGAGGACAATTAGGATACACCATTTGTGGGAACCTTGAAAAATCTTATAAATGACGTGCCTTCCTCTTCAAATTTTGCAATCACTACTCAAGCATCTATTACTGCCACTGTTATTCAGACTCAACCTTCTCCATTTCCAATGGCATCGCAACAACTAGGAATAAAGAAGTTGACAATAGTTGCAAATATTGATAATTCTACTTTAATTGCTTTCTCTACTTTTATTTTCATTGAAAATACTTCTATATCTATACTTATGGAAGTTAGACTTTTGTACCCAATAATAGCTAAAATATACAACTTTATAAACAAGGTAATTAATCTCAATTCTAATACCATGAAACTTATTTTTTTTATATTCTATGAAATTTTGTTTTTCTATTCCATTCCTATATTGGTTTTTTTAGTTTTGATTTAATCTTCTATTCTCAGATTAAATCAAGATAAGATACTTTTATATGCTCCACTACATGTCTCCATGCAGGATTTGACCTATTCATTGCTGATCTATTTGAGGGATTGCCTGTCTCTGGCATCTCCTCCCCTTCTAGTGCCATTCCAAAGTGAAACATTTATATGGAGGCCAACGTTAAAGCAATTTTTGAATTTGCTATCATGTATCTCCATGAAAATGCCGGTATTCTATTATTTATGCCAAAATCTCAATCGATTAGAACAGATGTGCAAATATATGCTTCCACCTATGAATTTAAGATTCTCGAAGATTAGTGGAGCATCAATGATTAAAAATTGACATCACCAATGAATTCCACACTCATGGTAAGTTGATCAACTTCTAATTCATTTCTAATTCATTTCTAATTAGATATTTGTTAAATTGACGCAAAATAGAGTTTTGAGACTGAAATGGATACAAATGTAGATTTATAGGAAATTCTAGTTGTTGAAAGTGAAGAGTATAAAGTGCAAAAAAAGTTTTTGAAAGAATATGAAGACATGAAGAGTTTTTCATAACAATGAACATGAATATTTATCTTCAAGTGTAAATTAATTGACATAGAAGTGTAGTCTAAGATAATTGTGAGGTTAAAATGAGACTCCAAAAAGACTCACTTTAATGAATATCTAGTTTTCTCAGTTCTACTCTTTTATATTTTTCACATTTCATGTGTTTTCTATAGATTTGCCACTTTCACATCCTCTTTTTTATCTGTAAACATCAACCAGATTCATAGTTCTCTTTCTAAGAGAATCATGAGCTATTTAATGTTGATATATACGTACAAGATGATGACATCTTATTCAATTTTACTTCGACACAGTCACAACTCATGAATAAACGTGTGGCATAGGCAGGTGGCCGCGAGAAAGATCTTATGTTTTTATAGATCCTTGTAGAAGCCTTGACAAAGCTTGGCTTTGTGATTATTGATACCATTGTGGGCACAAGTAATTTTCTACTCTTCTATTTTGCTATTTATTTTAGCTCTTATTTTTTGCAACCTATATTTTTTTAACTCCATTTTTCACTGTCTAGGTGGTTCAATTCATACTTGCCAAAGTTCTAGTCACCATGTCATTGCTTTTGAGGCTCATTCAATCATCTTTAACACCATGCTTGCACCACTTTATGATGATATACCTTTGATGCTTCCTCCTCCACTAAAGACTGTTCTCTTTGATGATGATGATGTCCCTATCCGTTGCATAGTAAAACACAATTGCTTGAGTATATACGTTGTGCTTTTTAATATATATATTTTTTTTTACTTATTAGAATTCTTTCAAATTCTAACTATATTAATTTCTACTACTAATGCTTATTTGTTTGCAAATTGATCTCTTCCATAGTATTTCCTCCGTCTTTGTTTATTCTTCCTACCTATGTAGAGACAATTGCTATGGTTTTAAGAAAAGCCCCTTCTCCAATTCTATCACAACATAGAGTATGCTACAATCCTAATGTTGATCAATTCTTAGACTTAGAGGTAGTAGACTATAATGAGGGTATCTCATCTAGTGAGGGTAGTTCCAATTCTACAACTTCATAGGATATTTTTACTTAGTTTTCATGATTGTTTGATATATTTTGTTTTTTTGTATTTGATTTATCGATTGAATGCATGGTAGTCAGACTTCTAAGGCCACTACATGATTTTATGGCTTATATATGAACTTGCTTTCTAAAATACTAAAAAAATTTCTTTTATATTTAATTTTTTATAATCCTAATTTCTTTACTCTATCCAACTTTTTAAAAAACTTACAATCTTTCTTTATATTTAATTTCCATTCACTCTATGTCAATTGAATGGTTTTTGAACTTCCATCATTTTTTCTTTATTTTTTATTCAGCCTCTCATTCCATGGTCATGGAATTCTTTTTTAATAGTATTTAAAAATTCACAAATTCCTACAGCTATAGGCCTCCCAAGGTCCAAATTAATCTAATTCTCTATGAATTTCTATGGTTATAGGCTCTCAATTATATAAATTATCAATAAAAAATAACCATTCACCACTCACATTTCATTGTTCATTGCTCTCCGCTCATCGCTCTAGGCTCACATAATAGTATTTTTCATCACAAGCTTCTCTTGCATCTAATTCTCCACAATCTATAGTAATCTTTTCTATACATCTATAGTGGCAAATAACATCTTTAAGCAAAAATCTATAGATTCCTTCAATAAACTTTGTTCTTAATGCTCTTCTTTTAATTTGGTTTGATAAATTGTTGCAAGCCAATACTAAATACCTCATTTGCCATAATCCAATTGGTATAATAATCAAATCAATAATCTATTTAAAATAAATAGCCAAAGAATATATTAGATGTAAAGCATCTCAATGTCATATATTAGAATATGTTTGACAAGTTGTACACGACTCTATAAATAAAAGCACATCTTGATACATATTAATCTATTAATATTGCTCTTTAAATTTAATAAAGGTGGTTGAAATTCCCCTATGTCCTAATATCATCAATGTCTTTATTCATTTTATTTTTATTATCATATCTTATTTAATATAGCATGTTTGCTATTAAATTATTTTTTTTAGTAACATGCCTAAATTTTGGATTTTACAACTTGATATAAGTAATCTATTTTAAAATTAATCTATTTAAAAATTATAATATCTTGTATTGTATAGTTAATAATCATTCTAAGCAATAGTAAGCAATCTATTTCAATTACTACCACTGTACCAATCAAATAGTCTTTTTTAACTTTTATAACTTAAATTTTTTTTCATAACTTTCTTTTGACTTGTGAATATACACGCATCAATGATATGAATCATGAAAGAATAAAATGTTAATATATTCTTGTGTTACTTAAAAGAATAGAAAATCACTAAAAAATAGAATAATATTTAAATTAGAATGGTTATTGCCAAAGACAAGAAGACTAGAGACTTTTAAAAACAATACTAAGAACAAGGAAGGCATTGACAAGAATGAAGAAGGCTTCACTCTTGTCTCTATATATACTATCTATGTAAGAGCTATATGGTGGCATTCTATAAGACTTTTAATACATGTCCAATTTGCAAGACACGTTTTCGGGGTAGACAAAATTTTCCTTCAGAAAGCGCTGGGCTTCTAGCTGTCACTGATTTCTCAATCAAGCTTCAAAAAATGAGGAAAACTCAAAGTTTATATATATATATATATTTTTCTTTTTTGAGAAATTACATCAAATACATAAGCCTCAAGTAACTAACAACATCCAAAGTATGATACAATCCTCTAAAACCTTATATATCTATATGTGGAAATTTTTCCAAACTTCAACATCTCATATCTCCTGATCCGACCGTCCAAACATAGTAATATTTTACATGAAGTACTGATAAATTCTTATCAACCTCTACAACAATTTTCAACCACAAATTCATTGCGGATCTTGAGATATCTTGAAAATCCTAACAGCCACTTCAAACCCTTGTCTTTATACACTTGCATACAAATTTCTTCATATCTCACAAACTATAAGCTCAAATTCTATGAAATTTATATGTATTGCTTCTTAACACAAAATTTCACATTCTCCAAGAAGTTTGAGCTAAAATTTCGTCTAAAAACTCAAGTTATGGCTCAAAGCATAACTATTAACAACACAGTGTGCTTACTACCTTGGAATTAGATGCGTTGTCTTCAACTCTTCATATCTCCTTTGTCTAAACTCAAAACTTAAGAATTCCTTCAAAAAAGACGTAGATCTTGAAATCACCTTTCCAACCGCACCATCTGATCTCCAAAAGCCTCCGTACAACTCCGCAAAATCCCAAAAGAGTGACAATATGTATGAAATCCACTCTTTAACTTTGAACAAGTATAACTTCTTCACCCTAACTCCAAATCGCCTAAAATTTCCTCTCAAACTATACCCAAAACCCTAAACTTTACAACCCTACCTCTGAAATTGCAAATCCCCCTTTTGAAGTCGCCGAAAACCCCTGTTAAGGTCGCGGGCAGCCTCCTCAAAGCCCATTGGGCATGGTATTCGACCAATAGGGATGAAGTTCCCTATTCCTTGCCTTCATCCGACCATGCCTTCATTTCATCCCTCCCAATTAGCCTCCTACTAGCTTATATTTTCATCCTTAGGCTCCCACCTTCTCTCAAGGCTTCATACTAATTATTTAGATCTTATATTTTTTAAATACCATAATCAAAACAAGTAAAAATAAAATAAAGTTTCTTCTATCAATCCCTTTAATTTATTTTACTAACCATTCTAACACATATCTAAATCTATAAACATATTAGGCATTTTGAGTGGATTTTACATACTGTAAGCAATTACAGCACGACAACGTGTCAAATTTGCAAAACAAGTTTCCTACATGTATGCCACATATTTAGCTTATTCCACAAGCTACCAATATATATGACACGTGGTTAACTTGTTGGCCAAATTTCTAACCTATCAATCACCTATGGATATGTATAAAGATGAATCCGTATCTATAAAGCTTCTAAGAAGCTTCTCTATAAGGTATTATCAAATTAATCTATTTTTAAATATCTCTATCTATCCATATTAACTAGATGATTATTAGAATAAATCTTATGTCCATGACATTACCTCTTTTTAAGAACAAGTTCCATAAGGAGTAGTGATTATATATTGAAGAAGTCAAGCATGTACCAAATTGTGCTTGCCATATGCTCTAATCTTTGAAAGGTTTTTATAACTCTTCATCTTAATCTTGATAGATATCGTCAACAAAACCCATTGACTTTTGTTGATGCATTTGCTAGATTCCTAGATGGCTATCATGTACGTTCACTAATATCATAACCGTATCAATGTATAAGATATTCTAGCCAATTTTGACATTGTCTTTAATCTTAAACTTCTTCCACCTCAAATTCTTCATTATTATCAACTTCTAAAGGAGGCACTCGCATTTGTCTTCTTTCTTGTATATCCACTCTCTTGTATAGCTCAAGCAATGACATGTAGAATATAAGATGGATCTTAATAGATTTTGATAAGTGCAATAAATAGGCAATTGGATTAATTTGTTCATAAATCAAAAATAGTCCAAGTTTACAATAATCTATCTTATGTCAAGGATAAGAATTCAATAAAAGCAAATAAATATATAAAACTTTTATTAAAAAATATAATAAAATAGAAGTAAGAAAGTATGTATATTAAAAGAAATCAAAATGGCTATTGTTACAAGATAAGAAAACTATAGACTCTTGAAACTAAACTAGAAGCAAAAAAAAGATTGACAAGGGTGAAGAAGGCTTCACTCTTATTTTTATTTATATATGTTTCTATTTAAAAGCTACGTGGTGGTATTCTATAAGACCTCCTACACATGTCTAATTTGCAAGACATGTGTCAAACTTGCACAACAAGTTTTTCACATGTACGCCACGTGCTTAGCTTGTTCCGCAAGCTATCAACATGTGCAATACATGGCTAGCTTATTCCACAAGCTACCAACATGTATGCTATGTGGCTAGCTTGTTGACCAAGTTCCTAACCTACTAATCACCTATAGATATATATAAAGGTGATTCCGTGCCTATAAAGCTTTTAGGAAGCTTTTCTATCAGATATTATCAAATCAACTTATTTTATCTACTTCTATTATTCTATATTAATTAGATAATTATTTGAATAAATCTTATGTCCGTGACATTATTCTCCCTTCTAGAAACAAGTTCCATGAAGAACAGTGATTATATGTTGACATAGTCCAGAATACATCAAATTGTACTTGCGACATATTCTGATCTTTATTTCCTTCAAAGGTAGTTGATAGGTCTTTTCAGCCATCAATAATGTCCCATATCAGGGCAAAAAGACCACCCTATTATTTGATCATTGTTGAGGCCTTCATAATTGCCTTCAAAGAAAATATTAAAAAGACCATCGCGAGTAGTTCTTACCTCTAAAAGTATCACCAAACATCGGAAGTCTCTTCCAAGGTCGTGATACCAAATACGTTGTCATACTGCATTTACGTGCAGTGTGTCAAAATATTATATATTTTTTATTTATTATTATTACATGTGTGAATATTAGAGATTATTTTGGAAGATATTATAAGGAGAGGATTTATTTCAGCCACTTAATTAGTGAATTAAGATGACTATTTGTTTTGGTCCCTACCTTACTTATATCCTAAAATAAATTCCTTTATAATTAGAAGAAAGGTAAAGGTTGTTTTATCTTTCTTGTTGACTTTGAGGTAGCATGGATCTTATGAGGGATAAGAAAGAAGAATATGGGATAAAAAGGGCCTGACCAAAAGGATTTGGCTGCCCATGTGGGCGTGTCATAGGCTAATGTAGAAGAAAAGGGGAGAAGACTCTTCTTGTTGGGAAGAAGAGATTTCAATTTTTAAGCAATGAACTTTGGAAAGAGATAGCTCCAAGGGTATAGAAGCGTTTGTAATGAAAATTAGGATGCATGTTCTTTGAATTGTGAGGATTTTAGAACCTACTCACTTGCTTGTATTAAAGTTGTGAGCAAAAAGTTATACTTGTTTTAGTGGAGTAAAGTCTGCTGCTATCAAAAAGTGATGGCAGAAACTTCGAGCTGCCAGTACAAGTTTGATTTCGACTCTTTCTTAGTGAAATTTGTAGAGACTATGACAAATTGTGCTAGCTTTCCATCAAGCTATCTCTTGTAGCATTTAGAATTGGAAAGAGAAAGTTGTAAACTTGAGAGTAGGAAAGGGTTTGCTGCCACCTGACAAAGAGGGGTAGAGACTTTGTTCAACTACCTAAGTCGGACAGTCAATTCAAACTTTTTGATATTTTAAGTGCTTATAGTAGCTTATGTAAGCTTTCCACAAAAACAAAAATCAATGCATTTAAAGCTTCTATGAAAGATTTATGAGCCATGAAGTATCAAGAGGGCAAATTATTGCTAGGGTTTGAGGAGTAGATTCGACTAGCTATAAAATCTGAAGTTTGAGAGGTATACATGCAAAATTTTAAGACAAGTCAAATAATAGAGTGACCTTTCTAAAAAGCTATTTCATGTCTAATTTGGAGAAGGGATGCAACCACAACAAAGGCTGAAGTGAAGAGGAGCTTTGCTGCCTTTGTATTTGTTGGGAATTTTTAGTGCCTATTTCATTTAACCATAACTTTTAAATGGTAAGACATCTATTTGTGAAATTTTGATATGTTTTACAATGAGTTATTAGCTTTCCATAGGCTATAAGAACGCTTGATTTGACCTTTGGATGAAGTTTTAGTGATTTATTTAGTTTCAGCTTGTTGTATAACTTATATTCCTCATATGCGGTCGTATTTGAGGTATACTTGAGTATATACATACTTTGTTTATACTTATTTTACAAGTATATATACTTGTATTTATATCAAGTATTTATATAAGTATATTATAAATATTATATATAATATTTATACAAGTATTTGTACAAGTATTATACCAAGGATTATATTCTATTTTTGTACAAGAATTATATTCTATTTTTATATAAGAATTATATTCTATTTTTTTATAAAGATTATATTCTAATATTATATAAGTATAGAAGATACTTGCACAGCTTCCTCTCATATTCTCTACTAGTTCTAGTAGTAGCTAGGAACCCGGTGTTTTCTCAAGTCAAATTCTGTCTATCCGACATCTCTTTGGGTATCAATCCAAGATTTACTTAGATAATTTTTATTAGAACCTATCCTTTATTTTGATCTTAAGATGTCTATACTAATATTTTTGCTAATCTATCTTGTTTTGTCTTGTTTGTAGCTCTACAAAGTAAGTAGAAGTCTTTTTTATAAAAAAAAAAGCATTAACACTAAATATTTTTATTACCTCTCTATTTTTTTTATCTATATTTTTTTCATCTATATTTTTTTAAATAATTTATAATTTATTCTTCAATTAATTTTTTCTATAATGTATGTCTTTTTTTGCTCTTTTATGCTATAGCCATATTATAATACAATAATATTGATAGGTTTAATTAATAAGAAATAAAGTTAGTTTGATTTGAATAGGAAATGATTCCAATCTTTGATAGTCAACTTGTTAGATGGTCGAATAGTCTTTAAATTGTATCAAAGCAACCATACTTTATTGCCAACTTGAAATAGAGGTTGTTCCTTCTTTTGAATATCAATTGACTCTTTGGAGCATACTTAAGCTTCTTTTACTTGAAATTTTAAGGTAGCTTAGATATTAGCTAGTTGGCTTGTAAAGTCATCTGCTATTAGATTTTTAGATCTATTAATAGATATCTTATCTAATTTTAAATAATAACTATGATTAAAAATAAAATAGAAATATTTTTGAATAGATGTATAAATTATATTAATATAAACAAACTTAGCTAGAAATAATTAAGATATTCAATTGTCTTGTTGATAATTAATGATATATCTTAAGTATTTTTCTAAGATTTGGTTGACTTGATCTATTTGGCCATTAGTTTGTAGCTAAAATGCTGAAAAAAACTTGAAGTCTATTCAAAAAAATCTCAAAAAGTGACTTCCAAAACTTAGATACAAATTATGGTTCTTGATTTGATATAATATCATTTAATAAACCATGGTATCAATAAATATTATCAATGAAGAATTTGGCTATTTTTTCACCAATAATAGTCTTCTTATAAGAAACAAAATGTGTCATCTTAGTAAATTAGTCAAAAATTACATATATGATATCAGAAGAATTCAATGGTAGAAAATTTGTGATGAAGTCTATAATGATAGAAGGCTATAGTTGCTTCAAAATTAGTAGCGGTTGAAGAAGTCTAGATAGATGATGTTGATAATTTTTAAATCTAAAACATATATCTTAACAAAGAAAAAATTCTTTGACAACTTTTTATATTTGAGGCCACCAAAAATCTCTAGAATTTTAATGTCTTGTTGAATAAAAAATATCGTACAGTTGAAAATTCATGACGTGTTTGGAGAATATGTAGATACAATGGTCCTTTTAAGATATATAGATATTCTTTAAAATAGATGAAATTGTCTTTAAACTTGAATTTACTTAAATTATTATAGATATTACTAGAATAATATTTAACATCAAAAATAAGAAGGTCCATAATCAAGGTTGCACAAATCTGATCAAAAAGTAAAGAATCCATTGGAATTGTTACAATAGTTGCTCAAACACAAAATTTCTTGAGTTTCAAAAATGTTGTCTATTGTTGGTCATATACTTTCTCTTCTTCTTTTGGCTTAATATATGATTGTCTTCATAAAGCATCTGACAATTCTTGTTGCTTTTTGAGTCAATATGTGATGTTGAAGTCAAAACAAGATAGAAATATGCTCCAACGGACTTAATAATGATTTAAAACATAAGCCAATATAAAATAATCTATGTTCTTGTAATTTGTATACAAAGTCATTGGATGTAAAGCGCCTTCAAGCAAATGGTACTATTCTTAGAAAGAATCTATAATAATATGAAGTTCCTTGCTATAGATCTCATAATTAATCTCTATAGTCAAGAATTTTCTAAAGTAGAATGTAAATGGATGTAGTCTCTCTTCTCTTTCAAATTATGATAAGATTATTCTAATGCAAAGTCTTAAGCAATGGTTTCTATAAAAAATGATAGTATATTTTGGTAGTGTATTCTTTTGATGGCATATACTAATTTTGTTGTAATGGAAAATTCTTTAAAAAAGTGTAATAACCTTCAAAATAAGAAATATTATAATATTATAAAGCTTTAAAAATATAAAACTAATATTTTAAATTATTATAAATAAAAATAATAAATTTTAAATATTTCTATTCAAAAATTACCATCTACAAAATTGCCAAATAAACACTTTAAACTTTGCAACATTTAAATTTTTAAGAGATTTTATATTAAGAAAGCTCAACATCTTTGTTGTTGAGTTAAATTAGGTAAGATGCTACATCTTAGAATTTCACCAATACATTACAAAAGAATCAATATTTATTTTTTAAAAAAATATTTCAATGTTTGTGTTAAAATTTGCAGATGGTCCAGGACTCTTGTGTTTGTGTGTGTGTTGCAAATGAAGCGTCTTAGCTTCTTAAGTCGGCCTGGATCCCCGGGTCGAATTAGTAGGACCCCGCAGCTTGCCTGTGACACCACACAGGTCGATGGAGTACTGCGCCAGCCTGCTCTGCACCCCACCAAGTCGAATGCACCGCCCGCACAGCAGAAACTGCACGTTGCTGTTCAGGGTCTTCCTCACCAAAAACTCCCCCACCTCACCGCATGCTCGGCACGCATGCCTGTAGTACAAAGACCTCCACTGGATGATGACAATATCGCCGTGCCCATGCGATGACAACAAGTGGGTGAGTTCGGTTCCCCATTGTGCCCTCCACTCTCATCACAGTCTGCGGGTCTCTTATCTCACAGGCAACCTCTCAGTGGAGTTTTGATTCACCCAATTGACAACAACAACAACATGATGGTGATGGTATTAGAAAGAGGGAGAGACGGGTAGGAAGAGAGGGACAGAGATCACATCATACTGGAAATGCTGGGGTGGCACCACGAGGAAGGCGAGGCAACGACCATCCATGTCGCTGACATTCCATCCTTAAGGCTGGTTCGCAAAGGCTTGCCCATGACCTACACACCTGCAAGACAACGATGGCATGAAACTTTAAAGGCCATTTGTATGTATTGGAGTCCTTGACGACTCGTTTAGAATTGCAAGGTTGAACTGTAGAAAAACCTTCGTCGAATGTTGTAGTATTGGTAAACTTGATCAAATAGATTGTGCAACATACTCGTGAAGCTTTGAGAAGATTGGCAGGTGGCAACTTCTCCAGAATACTGTGCAGCAAGTCGTCTTGCCCACGGTCAGTTAGACGCTGTAGGACAGGGCGGCTTGCAGGATCATGGAATCCTTCACTGGAGGGGTCAACAACGTCAACTACGAGACCTGCCGCAGGAAATTGACCTATGTAAATAGCCTTATCGGCGCCAACAGTCATGGCTGGTGGTAGGAGTAGACAACAAAAAGGACGTAAAATTGATGTGTATGGAATTGGATTAACAACAATTTAGTATACCCTTACATCCAGAATCAGTGTCCACCCTAAGTCTTGTCCTCCTTTCATGGAGAGGCATTTTAGAATTATGGCAGCCTCCCAACCAAGGAGCGCCTATATATAACCAGCATACGCGTTTCTTCTTCCTTTTGAATTTTGAGTCTTTGCGCCTACGATTATAAGCTCTTCCTGCTCGGCAACCTAACAGTGAGGCTGCGTGCTTTTCAATCAAATGGGCACTCTTCCTGCTTTGTTGAGTTGGTTGACAGCAGCCACTGCAAGGCTTGATATTCTTAACACCTTCCTTCAGATCTTGTTGTTCTGGTAATTATTTCAGAGACTGAAAATGTATCACTAGTTCATGTTGGACTGACATATGATGCTCATGGACGATGCTACATCTTCCACGGGTTTCCATGCCTGAGATTCGCATTGGAATTTTTTATCTGAAACGGAGGAGTATGGAAACAGAAGTGGGAGCAGCAATTGCTCACCTGAAGGATATAGTGATTTCACCGAAACTAAGAGCGATCGCTTTCCCCCTCTCAACCTTGGTCGAAGCCAATACTGCGGCCCTCCTCGATGACGACCTGGTAACACAACCTCTCGTTTTTCGAAGAGGCGTGTGCTTTTGCGTATGGTAGGTGCAGTCGAAGAACCAGACAGGGAATATTGGTTGGTTGAAGTGGTGGTAGCTATGGCAGCAGCGGATGCACCCTCCTTCTTTGCTGACGATCTTGCAAGGTTGCCGTTGAGAATATTGTGAATAGGATCCACAGACACCAAGTTTTCTCCACCGTTCTTGCAGACACACCTCGATCTCAACCAATACTTGGAAGCGCCGACACTCAGTCTTGGTTGGATCATCTTATTTCTTTACCAAGTCCAACAGGCGTGACATGTATGGATCATTTCAGGCTTCCAACCTTCACAAAACCACTTGGAAAAGCGACAAGCTATCAGTAGTTTAGTGTTTTGTTCTTAACTGTACATTCACATGAAACCATGCAAACCAGACCTTGACACGAAGCAGCAATACAACAACGAGATGGAATAGGAGACGAAATTGTGATCCTGGAGTGTAATAATTTAGGAAGATGTAATTCTATCACTGTCAATCCGGTATCGAGCCGATCAACTAACATGCAGCAGAAATTTAAATTGTGCGAGTATTGTGTGTGCGAGGGTCTTGCGATGCTCTGCGAAATTGTTATCATTCTTGTACACACCTAGCAAATTCACTTCGAAATGAAATAACGAAAATATGATGGTCACAATGATATCATGGATCAATTCATAGTTAACAATTTCATTCAGTTACTTTCTGAAAAATTCTTGTAAGCAGACACGAATCGCGACTATTGAAGTTTCTTGAAAGATAAAAGAAGCTGCTCAGATTAGGAACAATAATTTAGTTGCAGAAGATTCTCAGATTCATTTATAAACTTACTCTATGCAGTAAGACAAATTGTATTTCCAGCTGATCTGCAACGGAATTCTTTGGAAGGTTTACTTTGCCATAGAATTTCTCAATGTACAGTTGAATACGTTGATATCAATGAATTGTTTAAGAAGAAATTTCCAACCATGCGTCGGATACTGCATGTTTGCATATCTAGCAGTACGAGACTTGATCCGACCTATTATCGTAAAGGATTAATGAAAATGCCCCGAGTACGCAGAATGTAATTGATCTGAAAGCTCCACATTGCATACATCGAAACAAAATCGGGACAGAATTCTGCACAATATTGGACAAATATGCTTAGAGCCTATTCTATATTCTTGCAGAAATTATCGCTCAATCTAAAGCATAGTAAACCTTAACGAGAATGTCCGATAAAGATGAAGGCTAAGTCCCTGTGTATGCATGTGAATCACCGGTTAGGCAAATATTTGATCATCCATGAGTGTAAAGTAGTGTTGCAACAGAAAAGACGGACTCGATTTTCTTTTTCTTTTTCTCTCCGGTAACCGTCACCACGCTCATTCCTCGATGCAAATTATGTTGGATGTACCTCCAGGGAGTATAAGAAAGCCGGCACATACGTAGGGATGTTGGTTCATGACCCTAGAGTTAGAGGATGCCCCATACCGATCAGAGCGAAGTATCGCTTCGTGAACCGGTGCACTTGTGCAAATACTTTAATACCAGTATTATTCACTTGCTCGAAACCGTAAACCTGATGATGTCACCTCGCGTCAGTACCTCCCAGTAGTCTATATCACCCACTTCAACCTTCGCTAACACACCCTCCTACTTGAGCCACATTCAACGCCTCCACTCCACCTACCAACTCCCAAGTGATTTTGACGTGGAAAAGAAGAGCAAAGGAATTGGTGAACAGGGGCCATAATTTATCAAAAGAAAATACATATTAAATATTGGTTACCAAGTTGCAAAGCAATAGTTCATAATGGCACAATGTACAAGAAGCAGTGCAAACATGCCGCAAAACAAAACTCCTCTTTTTGTGGTGTTCATAGAAGTTACCATCTCAATGGTGCAAATGCAGTACCAGAAGCATTTGCTACTCTCCAGGATGTGGACAAATCTATAAGGAAGCTTCGTGAAGCTCAACCGTACCTCGAAAGGCTCAAAGAAGAGGGAGTAGAAGTACCGATACCTCCTGAGTGCATAGCAGTACCTTCAACTCATCCAAACAGAAATGAGCGTGATATGGAAAACTTGACTAGAGAGATGAAGCAACAAGTAGCAGAGCTCAGAGTGGCTGTAAAGATGAAATTGAGATTTTATATTTTTATTAAATAATTAATTTAATTAATATTTATTTTTAAATTTTATAACTCTCTAGGTTTAGATTATTAATCAAAATACAACAATATAATAGAATCTATGTACACAACTTGCAATGTCTCTTCAAATATTTAAAATATGCACAAATTTGATAATATCTTTTAAATTTTAAAATTAGTAATTTTAATTTGAAAACTTTTAAAATTAATCATTATTACTCCTAAAGGAATATTATTTAAGCACATTTGGATGTAAGAAATACTATTTATCTTGCATTTGAATGCTTACTTGAATGACATTAGAGTATGAAAGTATTACACCTTTAAGTTATTTGATGTATTGTAAGATATTGGGTATTAAATCACTTTTTTGAACCAATAATAAGATGTTTTGTTGATGCATCTTAATGAATACTGATCATTAAAGTTATAGAGTCAATAGCAATTTTACAAATTTAAAATACAAGCAGATAGATAGAAACAATGCCTCACTCATGAAATTTAAAAGTTTTGAAACATAACTAATTTAAAAGTTTTGAAACATAACTTATTTAAAAACAATGCCACACTCATGATAAAAGTAATTTTTTTATATGTTTTCTACAAATTCTTATGTTTTGTGCTCTAACTGCACATATAAAATACTAATAAATGTAAATTGTGTCAAATTATTCATAGATTTTGTATAAGCCGTAAATTATTATTATAATTAAGGAAATTAAAAGATTTAGTGGTTATCTTATTTTTTCAAGTAACTGCATTTTAAATTATAATTATTAAGTTAAATAAATATTACATTAAAACTTTGCAAAATCAAATGGATTGTTACATAATTTGATTGATACACTGGAAAAAAATAAATTTCTAAGAATGTTTTATGCATAAGAAGTTGAAGACATATTTTAGTGTAATTATTTGGAATTCGAAAGATTACTTTAGATATAAAAAAATCATAATAATATACATATATACGTAATAACATAGAAAATTAACATAAATTTTCTGCAATTCTGTTTGTACCACTAAGTTTAAGAAAATTAGGCTACAAATTTTAAATTTCAGAATGGACATATGTTTTTAATAGTTCAATTATTCATGTGAATGAAAATATTGTGAAAATTTGTTGACTAATAAATTTATTTTAATATTTCTCTATACTCAAATAACTCAGTGTTCAAAACAAACACTGAATGTCAGTTTAAATTGAAAAAAAATTAAAAAATTAAAACAACCAACATACCTAACAAGTTTTTGACAATTCTACCAAGTCAAGTGTTGATTATTGTGAGATTTCCCTTGTTTCAATACATCCAGTGATGTATCGATCAGCAATATAAATTCCTTTAGGCTATTAAGTTCAGTAAAGGAGTGACGTCAACAAGAGTTGGAGAAACAAAGCTGACTCCGCTGAATAGGAAAGGGTCAAGGAGGCTCCAGAGCCAACACGTGGGCAGCTGACGTCGAATTGGAAGGTGGCCTTGGAGGGGGGTGCGGCGGGGGAGGGGCGCCGCCTTTTCCTCGCGGGTGATGATATTGTTGTTGGTGTTGTTGTTGTTGTTGCGTTTCGTGCATGCGGGAGCATGAGTTTGGGGGATTGACCTCGCCTTCCCCACAGTCCAGCTCCTTCTGCAACTGCTCCATGACGAGCTCCATGTCGTCGATGAGGTGCTCCAGCTTGCTCATGCCCAGCTCGATGGTGTCCAAGTTGTGCTCAAACTTCCCCATGCGCACATGCAGGCATTTCAGTGCACCGAAGATGGTGGAGAATTCGTCCGGGTTGAAGTTGTCATCAAACACTGGGACTGAAAGGCGCAGGTCGCGCAATAGTACAGCATAGCGCATTGGAATGGAGATTGTGTGAGGAGCTGGAAATTCCCCAACGCCCATAGCTGCAGAGCGGCCTTCTCAAGGCCTAAGATTCCGTAATGGTGGTGGTAGTCAGCACTTGATGTTGACGTGAGTGCATCAGTTGGAGACGTTTCGTGGAAACCGTGGAAGTTAAAGCTTCGTAGCTTCTTATGTCGGCCTGGATCCCCGGGGACCCCGCAGCTTGCCTGTGACACCACACAGGTCGATGGAGTACTGCGCCCGCCTGCTCTGCACCCCACCAAGTCGAATGCACCGCCCGCACAGCAGAAACTGCACGTTGCTGTTCAGGGTCTTCCTCATCAAAAACTCCCCCACCTCACCGCATGCTCGGCACACATGCCTGTAGTACAAAGACCTCCACTGGATGATGACAATATCGCCGTGCCCATGCGATGACAACAAGTGGGTGAGTTCGGTTCCCCACTGTGCCCTCCACTCTCAACACAGTCTGCGAGTCTCTTATCTCACAGGCAACCTCTCAGTGGAGTTTTGACTCACCCAATTGACAACAACAATAACAACTTGATAGAGATGGTGACGATGATGATATTGGGAAGAGTGAGAAAGGGACAGAGATCAAATCATACTGGAAATGCTGGGGTGGCAACCGAGGAAGGCGGAGGAGTGTGAGGTTTGAGGGGCGTGGTTGGAAGCTGAGCGATGGCGGAATCGTGAACGAAATGGGGCGTTCCGCATCTGGATTGATGATAACGGCATAACGGAACCCCGCCTGCCTGCGTGCGTGCGTGGCTGCATGGCAGGTTCCCCCATATACCTGCACTCCATCCCCGAACTCGTTCATGCTCTGCCCCCTTCAGACGTGATGCTTTGCGGTGCAGAGCAGAAGGTGAGGATCCGAGATTTTTATGAGCGTGGACAGAAACGGAGCATCTCGAAACCCTAGTACTGACTACATGAGTACACATGCATTTCACGAAGGGGTGTTTAATTTGATATTAGTCCTGATCCATTTAAGTGAAAAGTCTCATTGGCGGCTCGATTATGCAGCTGGTGTAGTTTGTGATTGAGGTTCATAATTCCGCATCGTCTCTATGTGATTGTTTCTGGATCAGAATCTGGCTTTGGATTTGTTCACATAGGGGTTTCCAATGCCGCCATTGTTGAATTGTTCCATTAAGATTCCTGGTTTGAATTCAGGGCTACAATGCAATACTTATAACTGTGTTGCCAGCTCAGCTGAAAGAATTTGAGGAGGGTTGAAGAATGTCTGTAGCTTTGAATTAGTGGTTTTGCAAGACAACCATTGCTTTTTTGAGGACTTGGAGAACTGGGGAAGGACCCAGACAGTCAACTTGTGGGCAAGCAGGGTTGTTCTACCCATAATTTAGTCACAGTTTTTTGCTAATTCAATTCCTTTTCTTTTCTTGTTGAAAAATTTAAATTTCTTTAAAATCAGGTCTTCGTTTCAAATATGTCTGCACATTTGCCTTGGTAACATCATCACATATTGAATTTCAGGCACAACTTTGTTCCTATTCTTTTAATTTGTTTTTTTCCATTTGGTAGAGAAGGAAAAACAAGGGTTAACAAACATGACAATAAGCACAACAATATGTAGAGCCTTAAATTGCAAATGACATTGAACTTACATTCTGTAAGATCCCATTTGATATAGCATACATATCATGGGATAGTAGTTTGTTGAAACAATTTTTATATTTGTAAAAATCAAACCATCTTAATTAATTTCATTTAATGTGTTCTTAATTAATGAAATTATATTCAATGTTTATAATTTCTTAGAAAATATTTATCAACATTTATGAAAAAAGTAATGACCAAACATTCTTCATTTATTTCACCCAAAAAAATACTTCAAAAGAACCAAACTAAAAAAATCAAGAGAATCTTACAAAATATATTTGGTAGACTTTAAAATAAAAAGATGTGTTTGTATGTATGCATATATATTATTTTTTTTCAAATATAGTTTTGAATAAAATTTAATATTTTGGTTATAAATCATATATTCAATTTGTATTTTCTTTCTTAAATTTCTAGTATAGTGCCTTCTCAAGAAAGAATCCTATGGCACAACCACTTAGAACATATTGCAATAACCTTTGCCTAGTCTTGATCTACAGCAAGTTTGTTTGGTAGTCTTACTTTGACCCTTTAGAGTCTTTACCATATTGGTATCTTTTGGTCAATTTTGGTTAATTTTTTTTTTTTTTGTTTTTTAAATTTTTAACTTAGATAATTCAAAGGGGTTTTGTGAACTTAGAATCTAACTTGATAATGTCATGGTTTGAAAGCTTATAAAAGTTCATTATTTGGTAAAAAAATGATGTTTTTTATAAGCCTTGGTTTTTGGAGATAGTCTAAAGAAGGGCATGATGTGAATCAAACCACTCTTTTATAAAGATTTTAAATGTAGCAATTCATATGTTGATTGTTGTAATTTTGACAATCATATATAAAAATATATAATATAAAATAATAATTTTTAATATATATTTTTAGTAATTTTTTATACAACTTTTCAATTTTTTGTTAAAACCACATCTTCAAGGTGGATTTTATCTAGATTTTGAAAGACAATACTAATCATGCCATATAAGAAAAAAGTGCATTCCACCTCATCTTTTCTTTTCATGATTTCTTGCTTGATTCTCCTACATATAAAGGTAGTCAAGAGAGGCTTTTTAATTTCAATTAAATATAATTTTAGAAAGTTGTTGCTTCTCATCTTCTTCACTAAATTTAAAGGCCCTCTAAGATCCTTAAGATAAATAATAATGAATACTAATTCTTTATACTAATTACTCAATAAAAATAACTTTTTGTGTGTGTGTATATATATATATATATATATATTTTTTTTTTTGTGAATTTTTAAGTATATTATTGATTTCTATTTATTGAATCTTCAACAACTTGAATATTAATTTAAGAAATTTCTACTTTTTTTGAATGGTCAAGCTTACAAAAAACATTCATTTGAGAATTTAATGACGCTTTATCAAACATAATTTATATATCTTGTGTGATTCTAAAGAGAACTATTATTTGAGAAATGAAAAAAATTCGAATTAAATATTAAAATACACTGTGAAGAAATGCTTGATGGAATACAAAGTATTTGGTCGTGCAACGTGTATTTGTATATATCATGGAACATATTTGGCAACTCAAGTGTAGAAGGGTGCTAAACAGAACTGTGAGTATAAAGAATGAATTAAACTAGGCAGAGGTAATGCTGGACAGCAGTTTAAAATTTGAAACGGTGAGAAGCTCTAAAGCAGGGAGGGAACGGGAGAACCAGAGAGGGAACGACGCAGTGAGGGACGGAGGGCGGTGAGAGAGGGGGACACATACCCATCGTTGGACATCGTGTACAACGCAGTGAAGGTCGTCGTCGTCGTCCTGTCGTCCTGTTGGTTCCGTCTGCTTCAAACTCTAATTACCGTTCAACGGGCAGGGTAGGGGGGAGGGACGGGTCCTGGCGGAACCATGCGGACCCGTGATGCGAGCGGTAAGTCCGTTGAACGCCAAGACGCGTGCGGGGAGATGATGCTGCTGCTGTTGCTTGTACCGCGGAATTGGCATTGGTGAAGGTGTTGGTGTGGTCTGTGGCCACACAGAGCATTGCATTTCAGACTCGAGGAGAACCACCGCACTCCGTTGCGGAGCTGTGACTGTGAGCCATCCGCCCTCCCTCCTTCTGCAGGCCGACGTTCTCGGCCCCTGCTTGCCCGCTAGTTGGCACCCTTGTCTCGTCTCCTCCGCTTTCTCAGCCTTCTCCATTCCTCGCTTGCTCTCTCCTCCTCCCTCGTTGCCCTTCGGCCTTCTTTCCTCCTCCCCTTCGCTTCCTCATTTCTTTCATGCCCTCCTCTCTCCACTCCCATCATGGGGTTGATGTCCAGGCGAGTGCTGCCCGTTTGTGGCAGCATGTGTGTTTGCTGCCCTGCCCTACGCGCTCGCTCTCGTCAACCTGTCAAGCGCTACAACATGCTCCTCGCTGACATATATCCCAAAACCCAAGTAAGATCGCCGTCGTGAACCGTGTGGTTTCTCTTCTTTCCGAATTCTTCACTCCCCATATTCCTTGTCAACATTGGCTTTGTTTACTGATCCCGTCGCTCATGAATTTTAGGATGAAGTCCCTAATGATCGCAAGATTGGGAAGTTGGTGGATTATGCGGCCAAAAATCCGTTGCGGATTCCTAAGGTCTGTCGCGAACTCTGCCTCAGAACCCTCGCCAGCTGATCACGATCCTCTGGTTACAATCTGTGCATGAATTTCCCAAATGGCGTTGTTACCCTTCATAATCTTCGGAATTGATACCAATTAGATCTGCATCAGCCTTCGTAGTGGATTCCTGTTTTTAGGGGCGAGTTTCGATAGAATTAAAACATCCACTCAATCGTAGCAGATCCGGAGTGAGTTCTGCAGATTGGATGTTGTTAGTGATCTTATTCGCTCTTTGTCCTCACTGGGATCTGGATTTGATTATTGGTGATTACGATTCGTTGCAGATTGCAAGTGCCCTTGAGCAGAAAGGCCTCAAAGAGCTGAAGAATGAGCACATTGGGACTGTCAGGGTTGTCATGCGCGCTTATTCGAAGCTCTTCATAGCCTGTAGGGATGAAATGTGAGTCGCAGCTGAAGGACTAGTTTGGATGCTTTTGTATGTTAGGAATGATTAGTATTTGGGTTCTATGCGTGGTCTATCACACAATGCTCTGGGCACAGGTCCTGGCCTGGGCATCAACTTGAGACAGGAGGTGTATAATGCTTTCTTGGTGGCTTCCGCAATTGGCTTTGCGTTCAGTTGTGATTCAACGTTGGTTTTAGCCGAATCGATGTACTGTCTATTCATGTTTATTGAAATTGACGATGATGTTTCAGGTCGTTGTTTGCCAATAATGCCTTAAACATGATCAAGACGCTTCTTGAGCAATCTAAGCAGGACAGCCTGCGCATCTTAGGCTGCATGACACTGGTGGACTTCATCCGTGTGCAGGTATGATCGCCCCTGCCTTGCGAGAAGCTGCTGAGGTTCTATGCTAGAATGTTCCGTCGAAGACTACTATTCTGTTATTGGGTATTTAGTTCGACGTCGTTGTGCATGATTTTGCAGAACCTTTGACGGACTCACGAAATCATAGAATTTGTTTGTGATTATAGTGTTGCTGAGTAGGCTCTCGACTTCGTCCTTACGTTACTGCTGTGGCTTAACAGACGGATGCAACTTACATCCGTAATCTGGATTCAATGGTTCCACTACTCTGCGCATTAGCTCTTGAACATGGAGACGAGAAAAAGCGGCTGCCGATAAGGGCCGCTGCACTACAAGCCCTAGCGGCAATGGTATCCTATTCACGTATTTCACGTTGTAAATTATATTTGTGGATAAATGACTTGTTTCCCTGATTATTGATAGTTTAGCATGGTGATAGAAACAGGATTAAATCGATCATCTGTAGATACGTCATGGTTTGTTTGCTTTGCAAGTACTCCAACTTCTCTTTTGAACTCTTCACTTTTGTAGGTAGGTTTTATGGGTCAACACTCGCACATTCCCCCGGAGTTTGATGAGGTACGTTTTCCCAGGAAATATCTTTTGAAATCTTTTCGGTCTTCTACTGTGTATTATGTACTTCTCAAGTGTCTTATTTTTGTTCTTTTCCTTGGTGTAGATTGTTTCTGTTACACTTGAGAATTATGAGCTCCCGTCCCTAGAATTGGAAGCAGTAGAGATTGAGAAAGGAGAAGCACAGCAGCAATGGATGAAGGAGGCGATGAGATCAGAGGGTCATGCCCATGCACTTCAAGTCATGAGGGAGAAATTGAACAAGTTGCATCAGCACAAGGCGCACGATAATATCATGGATCCTCTCAACTTGACTAGGTATTTTTCAGTCACCTCCCTACATGTTGGTACTACTAACTCCGCTGGAGAACATGATCTACCGATGCTCATGAGGGAGGTGATATACCGATCACTGTGCATTGTTCATATCAACTGAGTGAATCAAGAAGCATGCGAACATCTTGTTGCCTAAAGATATGTGGAACTTGTTTCAGAATGTGTGACGCTACGATTGTACGTGCGACCTGCATAGGTTATGTAAATCAGGCAACTATTTTACTTTCCGACCATGTTCTATCTCACCATCTTCGTGATTTTCATTTACCTACTTTTCTGTATCAGCGAGGAAGCAGACGCTCCTTCAGTGTGGTCCCAAATCTGCATCCAAAATATGGCAACACTTTCCAAAGAGGCAACAACTGTACGAAGGGTTTTGGATCCTATGTTCCGTTACTTCGACGCTAAGAAGCATTGGTCTCTGGAGAGGGGACTGGCTCTGGTAATTTTACAGAATATGCAATTTTTGATGGAACAGACAGGTGATTACACTCTCTTGTCTAAATCCTATGATGCCCTTGATCCTTGGTTTTCAATTCTCATTTTAATTACGTCTTTCCTTATCTAGTCCTTTCTAAAATAGACACGGTCGTTAAATTTGTGTAGGAAATGGTCAATTATTATTAGCAGCACTGGTTCGACATCTTGATCACAAAAACGTCGAAGTGAACGTGGTTATGAAGAGAAACATTGTGGCACTTACTGCTGTTTTAGCACGCCAATTGAAGGCAAAGGCCACAGTTGCTGAGGTGGGTGCCATGAGCGACCTGTCCAGACATCTACGAAAGAGTTTGCAGGTGTCTATGCAAACTTCAGTTCCAGACAGTGTCTTTGAAGAAAATATTTCATTACAAGCGGCCATAGGAGAGTGCCTGATGGAGTTTGGACGGAGGGTAAGTTTCTAGCTTTGAATCGCTTCCTGGTGTCACATTTATTATTGTCATGACGTCTCAGGAAATGTTCCTGCCGCAGTGCTTAAGTACTATTATGGGAGTTCGTCTCGATGATCTAGAAATTGTGGATTCTTACTATTAACCCCTGCGGTAACATGCTGTCATATAGGTGGGAGATGCGGGGCCTCTTCTTGACATGATGGCTGCCACTCTGGAGAAACTATCAACCAAGGCCATTGTTTCCAGAAGTACAATGCAGGCAGTCTCTGTGCTAGCCCTAGCTGTCGCTTACCTTCCCGACCACTTGTATGCGCATCAGGTGAAGTTAAACACGTCTCTTGTCATTTCACCTAGAGTCACAAACTTGCGGCCTTTCGCGTGGTTAAAATTCTCTTCATTATTCATCATTCAAATTTAGAAACTTTGAACATTTCATTATTCAAGCACTTCTTTAAAGGGTTTATCGAGTTTCAATTGTCACACTTCGACAGCATCTCCAATTTTCAGGGACTTGGTGCCATGAATACAAGCTACTGTGTGTACTGACACATTGATTACTTCAACTGCAGGAGTTTCCCGAATCCCTATTCAACGAGCTTCTGCAGGCAATGTTGCATTCTGATCTAGAAACTCGCGTTGGAGCCCATCGGATATTCGTCTTACTCCTGGTCCCATCTTCTGCATCCCAATCTTCTCGTTACGAGCAGCAGTTCCTCCCACGCACTGATATATCATCACCTAGCCGAAGTAAGAAGAGGGTGTCTGCTTTCTCTTCAGCTGCCGCATTGTTCGAAAGGCTGAGAAAAGACAGAAGCTTCGGTGGTAGTTTCCTAGATAGTGACGATGAGGATGGGAAGTTAAAAGGCAAAACCAACAGTATGGGCAGGGCGGTAGGTAAAACAGATAGCATGGGCAAATCTGACTGGCAATTCGAAGGGCGTTCTGATAGCTTTGGTCGCGATGAAGTGCGATCTGGGAGGGAGGAAATCTCAAATGGAGCTGCCAGCCCCAGCCGACTTCAAGCCTTTAGACTCAGCTTGGGTCGTTCTATGGCACATTTGCGGAAGCCTTCTACAGGCAACAACAAAGAGACTGTAAATAACTGACCCTGATTTTAGACTGATTTTACCCTGATTTTGACCATGACTATTTCAGATTCAAACCTCTCACATAAAACTGTGTAATTCCTCTGTTCTGTGATGTCTTTCTGATATTTTTCAGGAGATGACTACAGCAAGGTTAAGTGGAAATCAAGCGCAGCTTATATTTTCGACTCTTTGGTTGCAAGCAAAGATGGCAGACAATTGGCCCTCCAGCTACGAGGCTATGGCACACACCTACAGTCTTGCCCTTCTTTTCTCAAGGCCAAGGGTAAATTTTATCATTCACTTGTTATTTGAGTTGTTATTTGAGGTATTTGCAATGTCAGCTCATTAAATTGTCATTTTATAACGTTCTTATTCACTTGGTGGATACTGAGCAGAGTTCCAGTCACTACACCCAATTACTAGCAATACAGTTGGCCCTTAGCATCAGGGAACTTGCACTCCATTCAACTGGTAAGTTGTTAGCGAGAAGTGGCGGACAACTACAGAGTCCAACTAAAGATTTTGCTACCTGTGGAATCTGCTCGTAATCTGTCCATATTCTCGGACTGATCGTGGTCTAGATGAATGTTAACATAGCCATGAGAACGACGTGAGCACAGGGCTTTACTAATTTTGGCTTGTTTCCGGGTCTTTGCAGGTGATTCCCTCTCCCCGGCAAGAAAAAGATCCTTGTTCACACTAGCTACCGGAATGCTTGTGTTTGCAGCGAAAACTTACAATATACCTCAGATTGTTGCCCCTGTCAAAGTTCCCCTTACATCACTTGTGGTGAGCTTGCTCTTGTGTTTGTATCGCTTGATGTTAACAACCTCTAGATTTGACCTGTTATGAAACCGTTTTGATGGGTGTATTCTTCATTTGGTATTATTCGTCGTCAGTAACATCAGACTATGGTGCTGTATTGATATTGTCATATGATGTAAGACCCTCGTTTGATTTTCTTTTCTATCTTGTCTGCATTTCGATACCTTGAATGGTTTTCAGCTTACTTGAATCTTGGGTTGAAACAGAAAGATCCATTTTTGGACCTGAGCGAGGATAGTACTTTAACTGCAGCTAGCTCAGCTATGCATGCCCATGGATATGCAACGGAGGCAGACGATAATGCCGCTTTGAGTTCATTAAGTCGCATTTCTCTTATTGGTGATTTATCAAACGAGGCACTTGTTGCCCGAATTGTCGAGGCTTCTCATTCCTCAGCTGAGGTGTACTTCAATTTTTAACCCCAGTCATTGTAAACGCATAATTGTATTCTAAACATGTATGTGATTGATATCTGTCTTGTGGGTCATCAAATGCAGTCTTCGTAGCCTCTCTTCGAGGTGGAAGTTGTGCTTCAGTATTAAGTGGCACAAAATGCTCATTGCACTAGCCCTCCGGCTAACATTATTCTCTACCTTCTTCTGCAGTAGTTGTAGACCTTAGCAGCTGATCAATTTTCCTCGGTGCCATTGTAGGTTGACGGTGCGGATCTGAAGGAAAGGTTGACAGAACAGTTTACACCGGCAGATAACGAACTCCTCAGGTCTCGGTTGTACTCGGAATCCGTGAATGCGCGATCTGCTCATGCCTCCCAGGATTCCATGTCTTTTGATGAGGTATAGTGACGTTGTTAACTGTTTATTTAGTTTGCGCTTCTACATCAAGTATTGATGCTTGTAATTTCAGTACGGTGATGATAATGTTCGATTCAAATTCATTGACCGGCTGTTTTTATTGTTCATTGTTTGGAAGTTGCAGACACAACTATCAAATGCAGTTTTAGAGGATGAAAGTACCAGTGGAACAGGTTCAGAGCTACCACCTACGTTAAGGGATACTGCAAGCAGCGCGCCTGCTCAAGCACCTGGCGTGTCGCAGCTTCTGGATTTGGTACTTGCGACTACTTGCTTGGGCTTCTAAAGAACTGAAGTTAAACATAAGTCGCTCTGTGTAGAAGTGGTTGTGATTTGAGTTTTAGTTTTTTGTTTTCTTCGTCCCGGATACTAACTTGAAGGTCATGTGAACACCATGTTTATTAATGCAGGCAAAAGAAACAGCTGGACAAGCCGGACTTACTCATGCTCCGAGCGGTCCTCTCTCGTATTCTGATACTGCAAACCAGTGTGAGTTGTTTGGAGTGGGTGCTCACAAGAAGATGTCTGCTGTTCTAAAGATGGACAGCCATGCAACTGCCCCTTCTACAAATTCACATCCAAACACACAGGATTCGTACAGGACGAATGGCTTGGAAAGCACCGAGGTCATCCCTGTCCCAAGCGATTTCTTTTTTCTTTTCTTTTTTTTTTTCTTAAATTCACATGTCATCGATGCATCCTAGTGTATCCAACACCTAGAGCACGATTATGTAACATGTTTGATGTCATCTTAGATGCCCCAGGCAGGCCCCTGGCATATTTTCACGATTGTTCGTTGCACTGAAATTTTATGACCTCTCTTCTCTGTAGTCGTTTATAGGTGCTTTGACCTGTTTTTATTATAGCAACGTTATTCCTGACGGTCCTTCGAAGTGTCGTCAAACATAGCATAATTAAGCTGACATCTGGCGTTTTGTTGACAGTTGGACAAAATTGAAGAACATCAGGAAACACAACATGCAGGTAATTCCAAAAGTCAAAGTCCGGTATCGAAACCCACATGGTTGGCATCACCGAATGTAGATGACCTAAAATTACCCCCGTCGAGTCCATATGACAATTTCTTAAAAGCAGCCGGATGTTAATAACTGCGCTCATTGTCTTGTGAAGCATTTGGCTGCTCCTATAATGTGAAGTAAATATTTTCATCCAGATTGGTATTAGGGTAGTTATTATTTTCAGGTACTAGATATAGGTTTTCCTGAACGTCGAATCGTTCTTGTCTGCAGCCGTATAATTCTGAATGGCAGCTCCACTATATGCATTGTTAGCGTTAAGTGCATGGAATTCGCAAGCCGTCCAATGCACACGATTTTTGCAATGTTGTCATACTAGATAAAAACTCTAAATATACTGATTTACGAAATCTGAAATTCTTTGGGTGTTTGTAGCCCACATTATGATATTGATAAGATAATATCAAATGTAACTCAGTATCCTTCAACGAACGAGCGGATTTTCACTACTACAATAACCTTCCCACACCTTTTAACCGTCGACTTGGTTTGCCAATTGAAAGTATCACTAAAATAATTGCTGCTTGATAATAGTTCTCTGCAATCGATTAATGTCAAATCTTGTGCACATATATCTGCGACGACCCAGTCCGGTGGTAATTTCTATCCAACTTGACTTGAAAGCAACTTGTAAGCCTTGTTTTTCTAATGAATTTGTTAGGTGTACATCCTTTCTCCTTTTTATTGTGTGTACATCTCATTGCTGTATACACACCTCGCCAGAAATAACTAGTTTTGATTTTAACATGAGGTTTTTTTTGTTTTTAATTTTGAAATTTATGAAGAATAACATTAATAAAATATAATCTTGTATGTTTATATTATTCAAAAAATTGATTTGATAAAGGTTTGTAAGAGCAAAAGATTTAAAATGGAGATAATATGGAACTAAAAAATACAAATGGATAAGGTTATTTCAAAATTTTGATACTGAACTAATAAATGTAACAAGAATCATCATTCAAAATCAAAACTAATAATTCTTTGTAGGGGTGTGTATGCAAGCAGGTGGCCCGTAATAAAAGGGAGATGTCCACCTTGCGGTTCCCTTGTTCTGTTGATAGAGATTGAATTATGGAATGCATATAATACAATCAACTTGAAATTTTCATTTGTCAACATGTCTGTTATTGTCAACATGTCTTAACAATTTAATATTTTTACAACCAACAAAGAATTATGGTTCTATATTTTTGTTTTAGATTTTTTTATTAGTTAAATATTGTTCCATTATTATTCAAACTATTCAAATAAGTGCATTAAAAACCATCAATTACATGAAATTAAAATTGGTGCATACACTTAAAAAATAAATTATGGACATGAAATAAAAGAACACATATGCTTAAATAATCTTACTTAAAATTATGTAAAAAATGTAATAAAGAAGTTGCAAATGTGATTTAACTTGTGCAGTCTGACAGTGCCTCCAAATTCATATGTCAACCAGACTTGTGTATGCACATTTGAGTACATAAACAAACTATTATGAAAGTGGCTTACAAATCCAACATGCAACATCGAACCTATCTCCATACAATTTTATTCAACATGAAGCTGCTTTCACTTTATATATTTTTGCCAAAAAAAGAAAAATGAACTAACCCGGGCTACTAGAAATTTGACACTTGAAAAATATTATGGTATGATATGCCACATTTGATGATGCACTGTCAAGAACACTATAAATGATAGCAGATTTGACCTCGTAACATTTTGAAATCGTATAACTCAACTACAGTTACCTAAATTCTTACTCCAAACAAGCTATTTCTCCAAACCGATTATCAACAATTTATATGAACACCAGCAGGAGTACGAATCAACATAAACAATAAATAAAAAGCAGAATGTAAACCAAAAGTTGAGAACTATAACCAACTTCAACCCAACTACCCCAAAGAAGTCTCCAGATGAATTTCCATTTGAGACAACCCAAACCCAATGCTCCTTGAAAAGTACAGCAATTCAAAAACAACGTTGCATCCATCTCCCATCTCTAATACCCTCTACAAGAAGTCACCAGATTTTAATAGTATCCGACACTAACACTCCCCGGCTGAATAGAAGGTATTGAATTAACATCACAAGCACCAATAGTAGGTGCCCGCCAGGCATCGGACAGTCTATTGATCCGACTGTCGTGGATGGTCAGTGTAGATCCATCCAGAATCATCAGCGGTTTCATCATAGGTTGAATCACTCGGCGGCGATGGTGGTGGTGAGGTGACACTTTCTTGACCGGATCTGCTTCCGACAGGATTGGACCCACCTTCAATAGCTCTTGCAGACTGCAGAGCATCCTGTGCAGCTTGATATACTGTACACACATGGCAATACTTAATTACTAAATGCTTTATATCCAACTTGAAACACACTGACACGAAGTAGACATTGATGGACGGAATATATACACGGATAAAAATCAATGAAATGAACTTGCCTAGGATGGAGAATTTCTTGAGCATCCGCTGCACTGCCTGCACTTCATTTTGGTGATTCATAACGAACTTATGCTGCAAACTTATATGACCAAATTGTTAACATCTTCGCACCAGATAATTAATGACTTCACCACACCCAAGAAACCAGGCAATTAAATGATGTGTATATATATATATATACGTGTGTGTGTGTGTGTGTGTGTGTGTGTGTGTAGCGAGGGAAAGAGAGAGAGAGAGAGAGAGAGAGAGAGAGATGTGAGTGTGTGCGTGTATGTGAGTAACTGAGAAAACCATTTAGGAATCCTGAAAAACACAGGGCTAATCTCAAGCTTAAAATTAGCTGAAAAGAAACAGCTGGCAAATCAATGTCGCACCATCTCATTTCGAGTGCCATCCACAATGCGATCAAGTCTCGCATGATGCTTCAGCAGCAATGGACGTAGGAGACTAGTGTACAAATGTCGAGCTCCCTGGAGCAAATGAACATGAGGTTGAGTACTGTTCCGTGCACAAGGGCAGAGGTGACGATGTCTAAGAGATATAAAACGAGTATATTAAACATCTGTTCAGCACAAATTTTTCTCCAGGCTAGTAACTAAACGAACAGGCAAGCAAAAAAATTAAGAAAAACTTAATATGAGACCTCCTGTAAATGTTCCTGAAAGACTCAATGTCGTGAAGGAAATAGATTATTGGCAAGAGTTTTGCATTTTTTGCGAATGGTTGGCATTATAGAATCCAAAAACTTGAAGATGATGATAACGTAAACAGAGAATGTTGAGCAAAAGAGGTAGAGAAAACATACATAATTTTTGGGAAGTTGCAGCCACACTAGAAACACGAACTTTGCATGATAGTAGAATGGACACCTGCAGACCCACCAAAAAAATGCACTATAGCTTTGCGCTCGCTCATCGGTATTGCGGATTTTATTTATACATCCAGTTTACCACTGAAAAAGCCATATAATGTATAAAATCTATGCTGGAATTTATACTGCAATATATCAACATAAAATGTAAAAAATAGAAACACTTACCAAGACAAAAGCTTGTCAGAGAAAACTTCCGCGACACTGAAACACCCATAGGCTGCATACGCCACAATAAACAGCAATATCAAAGCATGTACTTCCCTTTTACTAATTTACAGGTGCAACTTATCACAGAGTTGCTTCCTAAAAACTTGACCCCATTTTCGTCAACTATGCCTCATACATGAAGATGAAAAGGCAACTGCAGCTTGCCTTCCAAGCCATGCTAGCTAAATTATTTCGTATATCCTGTCATCAAAAGAAGGTTCATGATATAAGAACAATGCCGATCTGGTCGCACAGAACACCAGTTTTCAGAAAGGACGTCCTTGATCGCTAGGAATCTCACGTCGAATCCGCACAACAGAGTAAATTAACAGGAATCCGAGACATGAAGGGTTAGTTGAAAACTTAGTTTCCTTATCATTAGCAAAAAAATGTAGATCCCATTTGCGACTCCAGGTTCGGAGGAAGCCGTCATGCATGTACCTGCCCAATAGACAAGCCACTCTTCTTGCTCGGTATGATTCCGGTTCTCGATTGCCTTGTGAGTAGAGTAGATAGGAAATCCGATACCAACCACGGTACTACACAAAGCAGAACCACAAGAAAAGCGTCAAAAAACGGTGCGTGAAAACCGCGGAATCAGAACAAAACAAAACCGCTACGCACAGCGCGAGTCCTGCGAAATGTAAGGATATGCCTGAACAACAATTTTAACCATCACGTCCTCATGCAACAAGCCATGGCCATCCGCAAGGACATTCGAAATTTAACATGAGAAGAGGGAACAGAACATACCAGGCAGTGCGCACAATGACGTGAGAAGCGGCGGGCGTAAGCAGCAACCGCAACCCAAGCTGCTCAATCCAAAACAAACCAGACATTCAAGCCATGAAATCGGGAGGCAGAGAGGCAAGCGCAGTAGGGATACAGAAGGGGAGAAGAGCCATACCTCACCGCCTAAGGCGGAGACAGCAGCGGCCATGGCAGCGGAAGGAGCATAAGCGAAGGGATGGAGGTAGGGAGAAGGAGGAGGAGGAGTGAGGAAGACAATCGGCTGAGGGGAGAATGATGCTATGCGAGAGGGCGGTGAAACCCTAGCGCAAGGAGCAGCAACGAAGGATCACAAAGCTTCGGGCAGCAAACTCGCACTCACACTCATTCTCCCACACACTCACACTCACACACTCACTCACTCTTCCTCTCCCTTCCCTGCCCTGCCCCCCCCTTCCCTTCCAGCAGTAGCAGGCAGCAGCATCCCACGCCCATGCCCCCTACAGTCGTTGCCTGCACTCTCCCCTCCTTCGTCCGTCCGTCGTTCGTCGCCCCCCTCTCGTCTTGTTTCCTCACTCTTCGTCATTCATCTTTCTTTCATCCCCTTCTCTTTGTCCACCTCATACCCCCCCTTTTTGCCACGTCAGATTCTTTCCGTGATAGTTTCTGTGAAGATACCAAAATCCTACGGGTTACATCTTCTTGGATGTATTCTCTTGCTTTACTTTTTCTTTTCTTTTCTTTTCTTTTTTTGATTTGATGATATTCGTTCATGTGTTGTCTCTTGAATTGTTCAATATAACACCACAACACAAGCCCAGCATGGCCATTGCCCTACCATTGAGGTTTTTGACACTGGACATTGTTCTCACGTTTTAGCACAAAAATTGATGTGCATGTACAGTATGTTCCCCTTTAAGACATGGAAGTTGAGCATGGAAAAATATTCTTTTGCTAAAAAAGATACCTATCCAAAATAAATTCTAATACCAAATACTAGTTTTGTTTAACTTTAAATATATGTATAATTTAATTTATTAACTTATGGATTGATTATTGCACTTTATATATATATATATATATATATATATATATATTAAGTATATGATATATAATGTAAAAACCTGATAATGATAGTAATAATAATAAAAAGGGTAATCAGTGCATTAAAAAAATTGAACATACAAATTTCCATGGTCTAAATAATAATTACGAAGTATTCTTATCTTTAGTAAATTAATAAGATATCAATTACAAATGTTACTCTAACGTGTATGGCAAACTGTAAACAATTATGAAATTTTATAATATTATATAAGTAAAAAAAAAATGCCCATCGGCAAATTGTTGATTAGATGTGGACATTCATAAAAAGAATGGTTTGAATTGAATTATTTTGCTCAACATGCAACATGTATTAATGAATGATCAGTATTCAAATTTTAATTTTTAAATTTTTTAATAAAAAGCTTTAATTTTTATTATAATTTCAATATAAATTTAAAAGAATAAAAATTATCATTATTATAAATTACAATTTCATATTTATTGAAGTGAAAATATTTATTGTGGTTTATGTGTAGAAGATTAATAGAAATTAATCATCAGAGTATTTGCAAATCACAAAGTACTAACATAAAAGCACCTTTTTTACAAGGATGTAAGGTGAGATTTCAAATTACAAGCCAATATTTTAATTATTAGAGAATATAAGAAGTAGAAGCAAGAATTTGATGTACTCAAATTATGCAAAACACTACAATGACAATTCATTTTTTAAAAATAAATTCATAAAAAAAATCAGAAAATGTATGGCTAAACACAAGAATAAATAGTATTAAGAACTTTCTTAAATTTTTTTCATTTATAACAGTAATTGTGAAGTTTATATGTCAAATCTTAATAATCAAGAATAAAGAATTTTACTTACAAGATCATATAACACAAATAAATTTAACAAGATAATTATCATAAAAGATAACATAAAAAACAAGAAATAAGAAATTATGTTTTAAATAAATAAAATATATTTGGAAAAGTTTTTTTTAGAATCAAAAATTTATAAGTGATTTGATATAGTATAATATTTTATTACTAGTTATTTGAATTTCAAGGTATATATTGTGCATCACTTTATTTTTCAATAACACGTTTCGTAAGTATTAACACTATTTTTTTATTTTTTTATTTTTTTTCATTCTTAACTACAGAAAATATAAAAGTAATTAATAAACATTTTTATCATGTATTTTCATTTTGATACTATTTAGATAATTAATAAGTCAAATTAATTTTTGATAGAGGTCCAAATGATTTTTCATAACTAACTTGTGATTTGATTATAATGTGACATTTGAAGAATGGTTTGAGCATAAATTTTGAAGCTCTGTTGGTTTTTGTTATCAACCTCCATCTCTATTACCAAAGTATTGTATTCACATCTAGAACAATTTCTAGATCAAAAATTTTAAGAACAGTGATTCGTACATTACAGTTTAAGCATGATTATTCTTACATCAAAATTAAATTATTTACTTATTATGACACATCTTTATGATATACATGAACATATGCACATATTGAAGGTACTTCAAAGTGTTATTACAATATGGCTTTGATGAAATAATATTAGAAAATCATGTAAAATATTGTTATTAGTAGAGGCCTAACAAGACAAGTGTTTCTAAATCAAGTAGTTGTAGGTTGTAGGCCATTGTACCAATGGTTGGTAAAGCCGCTAATAATGTATCATTTAGGTATTCTGCACTCCAAGTGCATGGTTGGTGTAACACTGCACTATGATGATACGATCATGGAACCAATCAAAAACTATATATATATATATATATATAATTTTTCATCTTGGTGCCTTTTTTGTTGACCAACTTGATCAATTCATATTCCTAATAGAAAGTAGACCATAGCCTTATGTTACAAGAGCCCAAATCCAACATAAATTCCTGAATCTTAATTCTCTTGAATTCTCCTTGTTTATGAGATGAATTTATTTGTATTCACCTAATTAAACTTCTATCCTAGCACTATACATTCTTTATAAAAAACAACAAACTTATATATACATACATGCTATGTTATTACAATTACATACTGGCAATAACTGTTAAAACTGCCTTATGTCTCCATAGGTTGGAACCAAAAAGTTCTAAATCATCTTCAGGTGTTAAAAATGTTTTAGCACTATGTTTGCTTCCACAAGGTATGCTTCAAAATGGTTGAGTATAACAGGTAGTAATATAATTTTTTTGGATAAAGAATTAACCTCTATTAATAAACAATTGCTTACAAGATATATTAACATGCTATTTCATTATAACATAATAAATCTATAATTTTCAATTTAAGGCATGAATATGTTATGATGAAGAATGAATAATGAATTACGATTATTTTAATTGATTCTTACTAGCTGTACTTTAACCAGAGCTTGTTATAAAATAAACTAAGAAAAAGAAGTCCTTCCTGATAAGTATTTACTGTGAGGCATTAATTATTAGAACCGAAAATATTAGAAATAAAATTACCTCTTGAAAAATGAGTGAAATTCCTTCGATAGTAGAACAATGAAGGATTGAAGTTAATTAAAATGCGTTATTCTTCTGATGTTAATGAGATCCCTTAAAGTTGAGTTGATTTTTTTTTTTTTTATTACATTCATATAAACAAGCTTGACCTCTACCTCCGCTACTCTTCGATACATGGAATATATCATACATCTTCAATTATCCTGTTTCATGAATATATCCAAAATAACCCCAAACGAATCTTCACTTTCCAGCAATCAAGTTAAGGCCCACCCCAAATATTAGTCCCATAGATACACAGCTCCACACAACTAGGGCTAATGTTTAAGTACATGAATAAGCTGTGTGTGAAAAAGCAGGAATTTTACTTCAGATTGGACCCCTCAGCCGATTCATATTCAGGCAACGCCGCATACAACATTTAGAGCCAGTCTTTGTTACCTATGATATTTCTTGGAGCTTCAATTCCTCTAGAATTAATGGATTACAAACTCCCCATATTCAATATCTAATGTGAAACCATAGTCACTATCCATATTGTATTGCAACGTGGGATAAAACAATTCCTGCACAGGTCATCCACCTGAATTCGACCTAGAGCGGTGCACAAAGAGTGGACTCACCAGTCTAAGCTTACGACCAATACACAGGAGAGCCTCCACACACGCAATCCAGAAAGACGCCAAAGAAGAGAGATGCTCCGAAATCAGAAACTGGAGCCAGCTTATACTACCTGATCCTAAACCCTAAACCTTTGCCCCGCAAAGAACGCGCGTTACGCTTTCTGAAAGCTGAAGCCACAACCAAGATTCTTCTTAGTTATGGTTCTGAAATGTTCTACACATTGCCAATAACACTGCTGAAGCAGCCGCACTCGTTTTGAAATGGGCCCTCGATGTGCTCCACAGGAAGGCCGTGCAATTCGTAAAAATTGAGTTCAGGACTTGCTTGGCAGGAGTAAGGAAATTTGCGTGAGCGCAGGACGCTTACTGAACACCAACCAAGCGAGCCCAATCGACGAACTGCATGCCACCGTAAATGTTATTTGCGAATCGAATTCCAACAGTGAAGGCAAGGGCGACGGGCGGTACTCGTCTTGAAATTGCAGACCCTTCAACCACACGTTCCAAACCGTTGATGATTTGATATCTCGTATTCGATGATACAGACATAAAAACACCCCACAATGCAGCGCTCTTGAATATTGGAGGCACTGCAACCTCCTCGTCGTGGTTTGGCTTTCCGTACTTCCTCTTGAGGGTCATGATCGAGCTTGCGATGCCCTGGCCTACAACCCCACAACCAAACCCTGTGACTCCGTACTGCACGGCCTTGTAAACGAATGCGGCAACTCTTTGCTGTACACTAAACGATCTGCCGGGTCGTGCAGCTTCAAAAATGCTACTCGGCAAGGCTTGAATGGCACGAGAAAGGCGTGCTCTAGAGCCCACTCCGGCTGCGCTACTTCCGAAACTTACATATGGGGCTAACATCCCAACAAGTGCAATGTCCAACACAATGCCCACTCCAAGATCTGAAAGGTAAAGCTCAAATTCGTTCCAAAAATCATTTCCTCTTTTCTGAACCTCAGCAAACGTAGCACATCCAGAATCGATAGCGATTTCAGTGAACACTTTGAACACAAAGCTAGGGTCAGCCAAGAGCCGGTTCCGCAGCATCGCGTTACTCCTCACAAGAGATCCCCAAATGCCTCCCTGCAGCGCAATGTACCGTTCAAGAAGAAGCTTCCGAATACCAGTGGTCTGAGCAGCCTCAACCATGTCCGCAGGCAAGGTGATCCCCTTCGCTTCCAACTCCTTCACCACTTGCTCCCAGTTCAGCATAACCCCAAACTCTCGCTCCTCCTCTGAATCACCATCCCCTCCTCCACCGCCACCCCCCTCACCGCCCCCAGGCTTCCCATTTCCACTACCGTTCCCGCTATCCAACCCAGCTCCAACTCCGTCACTACTTCCTTCAAACATTCCAACCTCGCTACTTCCAAGACGACCCTTATCGTTCCCATAGCTACAAAACGCAAGCACTCTTCTGGTAAAACTGGTCGCATCTCCGCTCCTCCGCCCATACTCGCACCGCACTGTCGACACTGCGAAACAAGCCTCGTTTCTCCTCCCACTCCACGCGCTCACAACGACCCTCTCCGGCACGTCAACACCAAACGTGTAACTCCGGCTCGAGCACAGCGAGGTGCTCGCAGAGGCCGGAAGAAGGAGCAGAGCCGCCATAGCCACGGCCGCTCTGCGACGGCTGCTTGACAACTCAAAGTGTAAAAACTGAGACAGAATTTGAAAGGCGCTCTCTGGGGGTTCATCCCACACCCTTCCTGAATTCACTGAGAGTGCATTTCTGAATGGAACGGTCGTGGTATGCGGCACTTGTGAGGCAATTCTGCGTAGAACCCGTCGCGGCGGAAGCAGCCAGGGCTGACGCCTAACCAGGAGCCAGGACAGCGTTGCTGTGAGGTTGGACGGTGCTGGGCTCCGTCCACCTCACGGACGGACGGAAACAAGTGTGTTCACGTTCCATATCTTATTGTGTTTAGCACATCCCCATGACACAATTGCCTTGACATGATTAAATAACGGTGGGTCTTGCATATGGTATCACATATATCTCATCCTAATTTTTACATGGTTCATACACATTTTTACAAATTAAATTATAGTATTTTAGTCTTCTTATTTTTGTTCTAATTTGTTAATATGTGAATTGTATTTTAAAGTGATACATTATTAATCTAACCTAAAAAATTTCTTAATAGCTTAAATTGTACAGAATATTGTAAGAAATATTATGTAAATTAGCCTTGATTTTATGTTTTCATGTTGTTGATATTGTTGTTATTTATTTGAATAATTTTCCCACTTTATAGTCATATTACACCTCAAAAATCTTTGTGTGCTTAATTAAAAAAAAGTTATAATTTAAAAATATATTTTTCGAATATTATTCTCCTATTAATTACATTATTAATTTACTGGTTTTTGTATATATAATTTAATATATTATACATCATAATTTTATTATATAGATATAAAATTTCATAACATCAATCTCAAAAATACTTTTTTAATAAAATATTTGAAATTTAGTAAATAACATAGTTTTTAAAAACTAATATTTAATAATCACATAATATTATACTTATTGATTATTTCCAAAACAGATACATAAATTTTAAAAGTCATTTATTGAAATTTATAATTATAATTTAGAGTTTAATTTAAAATATTTTGAGTTTATCTTTAAATTTTTTGTAATATGATCTTAGATCTCTTAAAAAAAATTTCAAAAATTTCTTCAATATATTATAAAAACTCTTTAGACACCATTACAAATTACTAATATACTCATGCATAAGATCTTCTTAGAGAATATCATTATCTTTTTTACAATATTTTTTTATAAACTATGTCATTGAATCTTTCTGCACTACTTACACAATAAAATTCCACTTTCTACCTTGATAACTAATAAATAAGTAAGACAATTTAACACATTTGGCTTTAATATGATCCATGTAATAAAGTTCTTAGGCTACTTAGCAAATGACAACTTTGGTATGGCTCAAGGTCCATTAGATTATGACAAAATGCATGGAATGTGAAGCTACAATATTCTTTGTAGAGTGTTTTGGCTTACCACAAAAGTGAAAGGAAATAGATTCCTTTTACAAAGTAAATTCTACAAAATTTGATTGATTTTTCCATACCACATTATTATTTGGTTTTTGAGACAAGTAAACTCTTTTCAAAAGACCATCTAATCTAATTTTAAAAAATATTTGAAATCTTTATTTTCATATTTATTTTAAAGATAGTATCTAAATAGTATTGGATAATATTTTTACATAATCATGTAATTCTTTTGCAACTAATAAAAGACCTGTATTTCAAATATGAATACTTTTTTAAAAAAAACTTAGTGTTTATTCTTATTTATAATATACAAACTCAAAAATAGTTTTTTTTTTAAAAATTGGAAAACATAATCCATAAACATCTTTAAATTTTTAATTTTTATTAATTGATTTTTAAAGAAAATTGATAACAAAAAAAAAAAATGCCATGTGCTAAATCAATAATTCATTATTATAAAATTTACCACTAAGGCAATTAAATGGATGGTGAAATTGATTATGAAGTAAGAAAAGTTCCTTAATTCCAGAACCCAAGAGTTTATGAGCTTCCCAAAATCATCACTACACACCAACGTGGGCACATCGTTAAAACATCAAATATCATGTTACGAAGAAGCTTTTCTATTGAAAAGCTTTTAGTGAAAGTTGATGTAATGTTGCCAAAATATGGGTTTTGGAATAGAGGATAACTTCGTGCTTCGGTTTACGTGGCCAAAGTACCAGAGCTTTTCTTTGCAGACTTCAATGCCTGCTGACAAAGGTCACACAAGCAAGTTGCTGTCAGAAAAATACCCAATGTTGAAGACAAAATGCAGCCACTTAAATGCCATTTGTGTTCTTTACTCCTACATCAAGTCCCAAGAAACATCGAATTATTCTTGCACTCGGACAAAAGAATAATCAAAGGCAGGAACAGGAAGCAAATGTTCTTCAGCTCCTCTCATTAAAAGTGAGCAGGACTAAATAGCATTCAGAGAGGCCCGCCTGGTCATAGAACATTCTGATCATAGAACATTCAATACCGTAAGGGTTGGCTCCAAAATTTTCCTATTGTTGGCTGTGCCTGATTATAGCACTAGCAAGAAAATGAGGTCTCCGTTATCACAGTATGGTGGAGAAAGAGCTAATCAAGGATGACAGATCTATATAATATGCTCTTTTAAAACTACACGTAGTAGACTAAAAATGTGCTCTAATACATTATTACATGAGATCCCAACTATACATCAGGTATAATTACCTAGATCCTTTAGATATGATAGCATTGCAAGTCAAAGAGTTCACAGACTTGCAAAGTTGTGCCTGTTCAATAAACGTATCGATCAACATTTTGCGTAGTATTGCTTCACTTCCTTTGTCTGTCTGGACGGTTCCCCCAGGATCACCATTACTCTGTTCGTATTGTTGGGGTAGTGACTGATTCGTTGATGAGCTAAGCTTGCGGAGCTCTTCATCCTCTTCTACCAGCAACTGTGCCTGTAATGCATGATGGTTTCACATCAATAACTTGTACAAAGAGAAAGTAATCCGTGCACGTGCATATAGCTAGATAATTTCCAAAAGGACCACTTACAAAACACTGCGACACTGACGGAATAGAATGGAGTTCATTAGCCTGAGCTCGTTAACTGTTGAATTAACGACAAACCGAAATTCTACTCCACCATTTTCAACAACAGGTCCGTAGAAAATAACACCTGTCCAATCAGAAGACAAATGCGGCTCTCCAAAGTAGAGAGCATATCTGAAGCCTCTGTCCGTCCCAAAGAACCACCTCTTTTACGCAACTCATCCATGTTGCATTCCTGTAGACGAGCCTGGAGCACTGCGATTTCATGTACAAACTTTGCTCGTGTTATCTGCGCCTTGTCTTGCTTTTGCTTCTCTTCGCTTAAGCTTGCCTGAAATTGTATCAAAAGGATGATCCACGTGCTAGCAGTGAATGATTGAGAACCTCTCCCCCAATTCCAAACATACTTCTATAACGTCTCACTAAGGGTGAAAATACCAATTATATTGACAGTTAACGGAATTACAACCAACTCACCTCCAGGATGGCCTTGGCCTGCATTGCTTGCTTAGCCTCCTGCTTGATTTCCATATGTGAAGCTCGTAGATTCTTTACTTCTTTCGCCAACACCTGTGCGTTAAATATGACTAAGTAGTCAATGTATAGATTTGCATAACATGAGAATAGTATGCACTTCCTTTTCTTAAGAACGCACCAACTCTAAGGAAAAGGTAAAATTTCCACACCTTCTTCTCTGCACGTGCCTGAGCATCCACAGTATCGTCCTCTTGTTGACGTGAATGATAAAGCTGACGAACATCCATCAACTCCTTCCTCGTCATCTCACACTTGGCAAGAGCTTCTTCAAGACGCTCCTCTAAGTGCGCCTTTGAAGCCTGCATAATTCAGAATCTTTAACAAACAAAATACGTCCAAAAAATTTCCTTACAACAATCCCTGCATTAGAGTGCTTCAGTGCTGCACACCCTTGCCTAGATAAACCACAGCAATAACTGGTCATCTAAATTGAGAGATATCTAAGACGAGCACCAAGAGCAATTTACTAAATTTCAAAAGTAAGGGAATGCTCTAGTAGGTTTTAATCCCACGAGGATGCAAAAGCTAAAATCTATTTATTGTGACCACATGCCTACCACGCGATTTGAGAATCAAGAAAGAGCTCAATACACGTCACATGATATGCTAATATTTGAAAGCGATGAGTCACAGCAATTAGTCCAAGTACCTGTAAAGATTGCACAGTCTCCTCAGCTGACTGAAGTGCCACACGACAATCATCCAGTTCCCATTGAAGGGAAGTCATGCGTTCTCGTTCCGCCCAGACAGCTTGCTGCAATACCTCTCGACTCTTTCGTCGCATTCCATCCAGCTCACCTTCCAAATCTCTAACCTGCCAGAACAAGCCAAAAAGTCTCTAGTCCTCTTACCGCAGATCCCACAAAAGCAGCCATGATGTCGTTGTGTTAAGAGAAGTGAATTGTCAACAGTCCCGAGCATTGTGTCAGATAGTAAGAAGATCCATGATAATACCTTGGTTGTAAGGAATTCTTTAACAGCAGTTTCTTGATTAAGGCGAGCCAGCAGATCCTCCATATCAGTTTTCACAGCTACAATTCGTCTCTGCAATGTGCCCATCACTCGTTTGACCTTGCTCCGCTGGTCAGCTGGAAAAACCAACCCTGCTCCTTTTAAAGACTCTACATCTGTCAAATTGGGGTCACCGCTGGAGTCGGCAGCTGAAAAACTCCATAAGGGATGGTCAGAAGGCACATCCATCGAAACACCTCTATACAGCTCGCTTTCTGGCGCAGAGCTAATCTCACTGAATAAACTTTCCTGAGATGTCCTGCGCCTGTGCCGAGGCCCTAAACCCAATGGAGATTTCAGACTTGTTCCATCCAAGCTTGCTCCCGCCAAATCACCCTCACCGCTAGGTATTTCATTTTTTGTTAACAGCTGTACGAAATGAAACCACGATTAATAAATTGATGATTGTTGTTTAGGGTAAATATAAATGAAAGTACGGAGTGCAGAGAAAGATATGCAGCTCAAAAGATCAGCACAATTACGTCAATGAACACACCTCATCTGTTACAACGTTATCCATGAATTCTCCTCGAGACTGCATTATAGCACCAACTTCTTCGCTATAAGACCTAGCCAACCCCACTGAGGTGTTTCCCTCTTGCTGCTGGTTCACTCTGCTATCTCCTGATGTAGCAATTATAGCAGCCTGCTCTTCAAGAGACAGAGCTTCCATTTCTATCTCCAATCCACCTTCACTCCCTTTGCTTGGAGTGCCAACAACGGAGTTCTCGTACGCCACATCACTCCCATAATCCAACGTAGAGTATCCGCCAGATACTACAGAGGAACCAACTCCAGTCCACGATATTCCAGAGCGAAGACTAGCAGTGGATTGCAATGGTACATTGTTTGTCACATTCAGCTGCGATTGCCTTTCTGAGATCGATGTAGCAGCTGCAAAAAAGAAAAAGAAAAAGAAAAACTAAAAACCATCATCACCATGAGGGAACAAGTACTGAAGCTGGAGAAGATTTGAAATGAAAATCCTGCCCACAATCATAAATGTGATGATGAACATAATTTCAGTGCGACGAAACATACCCGCTCGGACAGCAACCTCAAGCTCCAGGAACGAGGCTAGTGGTACACTACGGGAGATATCAATATCAGCAAGCAGCCTTTCCATCCATTCCTCTAAAGCATGTCTTCTCTGCAGAAGCAATTAAAGACTCTCGTATTATATCTGATGTGTTCATATGGTACAATCTACTACATACGAACGAGATCAAAAGAATGCGCTAGAAACTGAAGTGAAACCCTTCCACATAAACCCCTCATCACCTTCGGACAGGCAGTAACGAACTCTAGTGAAAATGCAACTTCATAGAACAGAATATTTCATCCTTACCTCTTGAAGAAGAGGCTGCTTTGAATTGATCCGCATCAATGAATTCTTAGGGGGAGGTGCTGGCAACTTCTTTTTTGAAAACAATTTCTTCAGCTGAGAGAATTTTCCACAACCAGAATATTATCAACATCTGACGCAACCGAGCTCATGAAGGGACTAAAAACATTACACAGATGCATGTTGATTGAATGCAAAGTTTCAAATAAGAAAACCAGCAAATACACCTACCGCAGCATGCAGCTTTAGAAAATCGCTGAATCTTCGCAGGGTTTGCCGCAATGTGCTGATGCCATCTGGAGACTGAATACCAACTTGTACTTTGAAGAACTGTCATACACACACGAATTGCGAGCTGAAATCATCGCAAGAATAGGCAGAGGAACTTCGTCAATGTCTCGATTCAGACATGCAAATTCAGAACGCGCAACATCCAATACTCTTTTGAGCAGTATGTATATACATGCAAAAGTTCAAAACAGAAAGCTGCGCTTAAGTAAATGAGCAGCTTTACAGCAAATTTAATATACCACTGTAGGATTAATCGGTTTTCCATCAGAATCTTTTGCTTCAGGAATGACCACCCACGATGGGATAAAAACACAATAGCTCCATCCTGTGCGAGGATCATGCGGCCATACGGTCTGCGGTCCATCCTGTACCAATCCAATCCAAAGAACCTCAGATTATTAGCAATCGGCACATGTAAACCTTCTACGTCTGAAGCCACGTCTGCATATATCATCATGTGAAAGCAACAAAGGTGACAGGCAAGATGGGCAGCTAAGGTTCCCGTAAGACGGAAAGTTGAGTCGTAGGCAACATAAATGTGCATCAAAAATGAAAGAAGACGATTTCACAGCAGCGTCAGGTTCTGCAATGAAAAGTTCACGTGTACGAAGTGACATTGATGCACGATCGATTTCAAATTACATAATTAATTGATCGAAAAGTACGCAGATCTGCTCAAGTCCTAGAGAGACATCGAAGACTGCTTCACTACAAGCACGCTCGGGTTACAATCGTCGAAATTTCACTGTTGTCTTCCTCGAGTTTATACAAGTTGTCAATGCAAGGGTTAGAGAAAACTGAGCCTACAGAAGGACAAATCGCAATCCATAAATGCAACTAGGCTTTTCCACCCGATTGGAGAAGGGAAACAATCTAAACCCTGCCGACTCGTGCAGTGAATGACCATAGGTTTTGTATCCCTAAAAGCGGCATTCAGATCCGAACAAGGGGCTTTCAAAGACAAACCCATCGAGCAGGAGCAGGGCTGGCATCGATCCCGAGAGGCAGAGGCGACGATCCATCGTGCCTGTGGCGAGGCGGGCTTCTTCCGGCCATTACATGAACCTGAATGAGACGTGAAGCCTGTGCGGGGGGCTCTCAACAGCTGAGAATTGCGCGTCGCCGGCGAATTGTTGCATGAGAGGCAGAAATTGGAAGAAGAGATCACGCAGAGACAATGGATTAAGTCCAAATCGGGATTGATCTCCCGGTGATTGCCATCACAATGCCTCATTCAGGGCCAGCCCAACGCACGAGACCGCGACGACGACGACGACGACGACGACGACGGCTCACGCTTCAGGTTTTCTCCGCCTGCACCTCACCGCTCCAGTGTGAACGAGGCCATCCCACTCCCCTCGCTTATGGATGAACAGAAACTCCCCCCTTCTCGGAATGTTCCTTCTCATCCGTCTCTACCACGTATGCACAACTTACCTACCATTTCATCACACTTTCCCAGACTTGAATTCAACATTCCGTATAATCTTTATGTGGTCCCATTGGTCATCGGAGGACCACTCTTCTCTGTGATGCATCAGAAGTATTCATGATTTTGGATATTTGTAATTCAGCTTTCTTTATGTGAAAAAATCATGTAATAAAATTGTATTGTACTTATCAAATATATTAAAAATTAGTATTAATAGTGTTTTTATAAAAATCCTTTAATATCTTTTTCCCTAAAATTCTGATGTCTTAGAAATTTAGGAATTTTCTTTTTTCTAAAAAAAATTAACTTTGAATGTAAAAAATGCATTTCTTTGTTCATACTTTGCTCTTAAAAAATCATAAATCTTTTAAAATATATGGATCAATTTTTTTCGAATTTTATCTATATGCTTTCATGATTTTTATTATAAAATAATTATGCTAACTAAATACATCATTTTATAAAATTTAATCAAACTGTATCTTCACAAAAAGTATTTGTGGAAATACATATGTATCTTCACACAGTGTGTTTACACATACATGTAATACTATTAATGACTCTTATATGTATAAAGTAGTAAAAGAAGGACAATTTTTTTTTTTTGTAACAATCAGTTTAAAATAAAACAAATAAAAATCAAAATAACAAACTAATCAGAATAATATATATATAATTTGTGTTTCTTTCTACATATATATTCAATGTATTTTTGTATAATGTGTACTATAAAAAGTATTTCTAATAGAATTTGATCAAGTGGATATATATATATATATATATATATATATCTATATATATTTTCATATATATACTTTTAAAATTATATTTTAAGTAGTAAATTTACTTTTGAAACTAAAATTTAAAAATAAATAAACAAATAATAAAAAATTATAGTAAGTGATATGAAATTTCTTAAGTGATTTTGTATATATTTTTAAAAAAATTTGTTGGAGGTTTTCATTACACAAATATAATGCAAAAACATTAAGACTTCTCTAGTAAAATTCTACCATAATCTTAAGTTATATAGAATAAAAGTTGTAATGTTGTGCTTGACTTTCACTTGTATTGCTTTTTTGTTCACCATCTTTGCTTTTTTATCACAAAATTCTTTAGAATATACATTCATTAGCAAATCATCTTTTATAAATAAAAATCAATAAGTAAGAATATATGTATCCCTTATAGTAGCACTAAAGTACAAATTTTATTTTTAAAAATATGCATATATATATATATATATATATATATATATATATATATACTTACATATATTTCTAAATTAGCTATTTATTCTAAAATAAAATTATTTTATATTTATAATATGTTTTAGAAAACATAATTTTAATCTTTTTATAAATAAAAAAAATTCTATCTTTTTATTATTGAAATACAACTGTATAATAGTGTGTAGTATTTCTTTTTGTTACAAATATCTACATATTCTTTATATATATTTAATATGAATTATTTCTATTAATATTTATAAATTTATTATAATTTAAATTATTTCTAAAAATTATTTTTATTTTTATTTTTATAAATAAAAATATTTATCTAACCAAGTAAATTTTGAAAAACTTGACTTGGTTGAGTTAAGCTTGGATATTAAATTGACCTAAGCTAATGAAGTTATTATTAATATCTTGATAGAAAAGGTAGCAACAATCAAATAGATTTTAACATAAAAGTATTTAGGTTCAAGAATTTTTCTTGAAGATGAAAGAATTATGATGAAAATACAAAGAAGTTGCTAAGCATGCTCTTAGATAGAGAGGGTTATTTTATGAATATGTATTTTTAAATATGTTTCAAAACATATTTCTAGTTTAGTAATATTTTAAAGACAAAATTTCTTAGTGTATTTGTTGTTTTGATTTACAATATAAGTCCTTATAATATTAGATTACTTAAATTTACAAAAGATTAGGTAGTGCACAAGGATTTTTTTGGACCTAAGATTAGATGGAAATTGTATCTATATGATGTATTATATAACAAATTGCTAAGTAAATTTAAAAAATAATAGATAGATATATATTTTCTTTTAGAAATATTAAGAATTTTTTTTAGATATAAATTAGATCTATAGATTCTTTTAGATATTTTATGTGGCTATATAAATTTATTCTAAAAAAATTTGATTTTAAAAAACTACTATGTGAACAACTTACAATTGAGATGGTTGGTCTACAAGTTTCAAGATCTTATAGGAGCTTCTAAGTAGCCTTTTTAGTAGTTAGTATAAATAAAGATAAAAATGATATCATTTTCAATTTTTTCAATGCCTCTTTTATATTCTAGTCTTGATTCAAAACTTTCTAAGAAAAAAAAAAAAAAAAATTATAATATTTTTTTTTGTATTTGATTTTAGACACTCTAATTTTTTTTTAATATATATATATATATATATATATATATATTTTAATTTTTTTTTTAGATTTATGTCCTCAACATACTACAAAAAATAACTAACTCTCTTTTAAATATGTATTCATCTCATTTCTTTTAGGAGCTTCTATTGGATCTTATTACCATTGTTAAGAATATACACTTTGGAGATTCATAAAACCTTCTAGAATATTCTAAAAGCTTAGTTGAATTAATGAAAGTCAGTTGAGAAGCTCTTTAGTTGGTGAAAATTGGTTGAGAAGCTTCTTAGTTGGTGAAAGTTAGTTGAGAAGCTCTTTAGTTGGTGAAAATTGGTTGAGAAGCTTCTTAGTTGGTGAAAGTTAGTTGAGAAGCTTCTTAATTCGTGAAAGTTGGTTGAGAAACTTCTTAGTTGGTGAAAGTTGGTTGAGAAGTTTTTTAATTAGTGAAAGGAGCTTAAGAAGCTTCCTAATTAATAGAAGCTGCTCAAAAAGCTTCTTAGTTTGATGGAAGCTCAAGAAGCGTTGTAGATATGAGTATATGTAAGAGTCGAGGTTGAAGAGTTCTTTAATCTCAACAACACATCTTTTGGAGTTCTAGCTCATCTTTCTTGGTGTTATTTATGTACTCATCTGTTTAATTCAAGTTCTTCTTGATTTCTTCTTGAAACCTTGTCCTAGTTCAAGCCTCTTGTTGTATATTCTTGTGTCTTTGATAGTTTGTCAAGACTAACCTCATCTTCAATATTAGAGTTGGATCTTTCTTGTTAGAGAGTGGATTATTTGTCTACTCAAAGGTATATCAATGCCTTAGAGGTTGTAGATTATCCTCCTTTAAAATGATATTTTTTTCATCACAATATTAGAATTTTGTCCATCTTATGAGAGAGTGGATCACCCATCTCTTTGAAGGTCTTAAAGCATTTTGGAGATTATGGATTACCCTCCTCTAAATTGATATTGTCTTCTTATAGATTCATTTCTTTTTTTTTCTTAGAATGGTTGGAAGTCAAGACATTAGTATGACCAAATCTTCTAAGTCCAAGTTAAATGCCATTATAAGTGTTTTTATTATTTTATCTATTAGGAGTGTGGAAATTGAAGAGATTGTTGTAAAATTTTGTAACAATGTAATATCCAGAGTGCCACAATTTAGACTGCATCTACTTTTAACTTTTGCACTTAAGGATGTACTACTACCTATGCTACATTAAAAAAATCCACTTATTCAACAATGTAAGGAGCCTCGAGTTAGTCTTCTAGAGAAATATAATGGTACACGTTCAAAGTTCCAAAGATTTGTCAACCAAATTTGATTAATAATAGTCTTATAACGTGATACTTATTCGACAAAAGAATCATGGGTTGAATTGATTGGCACCTTGCTTACGGGACAAGCATTATCATGGTTTGCTCTCTTATTTAAAAAAAGATCACCAATTTTGAGAAACTTTAAATTTTTTATAAAAGCATTTAGAAAACATGATAAGGCTCATTTAACAACAACTAAGATTCAAGCATTACATCAAAGGGAGTACTTTGTATCAATCTATACATCCAATTTTAGATATTTAGCATATAATATTAATTAAAATAAAAAGTCTTAATAAGCCAATTTTATTGGAAATTAAGAAATGATGTGAAGGATTTCTTATTGTCGCTTCCAGATCCACAATTGTTTAATGAAGCCATTAGCCAAGTCATAAAGTATGATAATCAATTATTTCAATGTCGACAAGATCAATGTTCATAGGTTTCAATAAGATAACATGCAACCTGACATACTCTTGTTTCATTAACAAGCATTTTGAATTTATATTCAAAAATAGAAGATATACAACTTGATACAGTATAATTTAAATCTTCTAATCCATAAGAAAAGAAATATTGGATGGAAGAAGATCTATGCTTGTATTATGGCAAAGAAGGCCATAAGGTTGACAATTGCCTAAAAAAACAAAATTGACACATTACCAAAACTAGGAGTACAATTATTCAGGAAAATGATAATGTTTAGGTATAATAGGGACTACACAATTGGACAATTCAATATTATAAAACTATTCAAGTTCCTTTCTTCTTGCTCAATCTACTTGTTGTTTTACAATTTTTTTATATTTTGGCTCTCAGAAGCTTCAGATGACTGCTTTGTTTGTTAGATTCAAGGACATCTACTTGTTTCATAAATGAGGCATTGACTAAGTTTCACAAAATTCCTCTGATATAGAAATCCAAACCTATTCATATAGAGATAATAGATGGATAACCCTTATCCTTTGATAGTGTCACCAATAAAACCATGCCTATAGAAGTGTCGTTCAAAGATCATAAAAGCTAGATTGTATTCAATGTTATTAGGATTCCTTCAAATCTTATTATTTTTGAGCTGTCTTGGTTGGAAAAGTATAATCCATCTATCGATTGGAGGTGACAAAGAGTAACATTTCCGATAGAAATTCTTACAAAAAATTATAAAAAGCTACAAATTGATAAATCTTTATTTGTTAGAATAAGAAATTTTATAAGATCAGCCAAAGAAGATATATCATTTGTTATTTATGTGACTCCAATTAAAAAAGATATGATTTCATCTGCAAGTACTATAAACCAATATAATAAATTTCAAGATATTTTTCAGAAAAAAAATACTAATATATTGTTGGAGCACCGATCATACGATTGTATTATAGATCTTCAAAAAAAACGCAACCACCTTTTGGCCTAATCTATAATCTTTCTCAAATTGAGCTTTTCGTATTGAAAGATTATATTGATGAAAATCTTACAAAAAACTTTATCAGACATTCAAAGTCTCTAGTAGGTGCACCTATATTTTTTATAAAGAAGAAAGATGGTTTATTGTGTATGCGTGCTAATTATTGGGATTGAATAAGATAACAATGAAGAACATTAATCTCAAGATTGTTAGAACAACTTGGCTAAGTCAAGATCTATACTAAGATAGATCTTTGTAGAGTATAGAACTTGGAATGGATCAAGGAGAGAGATGAATGGAAGACCACATTTCAAATAAGGTATAGACATTTTGAATATAATGTCATGCTCTTTGGACTAATAAATGCATCCACTATATTTCAGCATTTAATAAATGATAACTTTTGAGAGTACTTGGACAAGTTTGTGGTGATCTATCTTGATGACATTTTGATCTATTCAAAAAATCTAGAGGAACATGAGGGACATGTCAAGTTGGTGTTATAAAAACTACGAGATATAGGTTTGTATGTCAAACCATAAAAATCTGTATTTCATCAATCTAAGATGGAATTTTTGAAATATATCATATCTATTGAGGATTTGACAATAGATCCTAAGAAGATAGAGGCAGTTATACAATAGGCTATTTCAAAGATTGTGAGAGACGTGCAATATTTTCTTAGATTTACAAACTTCTATCAGATCTTTATAAAAAATTACTCTCAAATTGTTGCTTCTCTTATTCAATTTACATATAAAGACAAGTTAGAATGGAGGCCTCAAGTAGAGAAGGTATTCTAAGACCTCAAGACAATATTTATTATAATCCTAATATTAGTATATTTAAACTTTATAAAAGTGTTTTACATAGAAATTGATGCTTTGGATTTTGCACTAAAGGCCGTACTTTCAAAAATGGGTATAGACAATAAACTCTATCTTGTTGCATTTTATTTTCAAAAATTCTTTGTTGCTGAAATTAATTAGAAAATCCATAATAAAAAACTTCTTGCTATTATGGATTCTTTTTAAAAATGGCATCATTTTCTTGAAGGAGCAACATATTCTATGACTATATATACAAATCTTAAGAATTTAGAATATTTTATGTCAAGTTGGATTTTTAATCGCCATTAAACTCAATAGAATATGTCGCTATCTCGATTTAACTTTGTTATCACTTATTGACCTAGAAAACAATAAAGATTGTTTGATATTCTATTGAAGAAATCATATTTTATATTAAGGGTAGAGAAGGCAATGTTTGATTAATAATATACAACTTTGTTGAAATTGGAGCAATTTTGCCTTTATGCCACTATTACATTAGCGCCTATTAATTCTAATTTTCTCAATGAGGTGCATGCTACAACCATTAATGATGCTTTGGCCCTTGATGTCAAGTGCTGCTTGGAAAAAAATATTGATAAGTTTAAGCTTGGAGAAGACCTTCTATACTTTGAAGAATGTTTATATATCCTAGAAAGACCAATATGACTGCGTGTTCTTCAATCTTGCCATGACTTTTCAACTTCGAGTCACTTTGGATTTAATAAGATCTTTGAACTTATTTCCTGAGATTTTTAGTGGCTTCAAATGTGGAAGGCAATGAAAGACTTTGTACTTTCTTGCGACATCTGTTCAAGGTTCAAAAATCCTTGACATTATCCTTATGGACTCTTACAATCTTTATTTATTTCAAGATAGTCATGGTCTTCTATCTCGATGGATTTCATCATAGATCTACTACCATCCAATTCATTAAACAACATCTTTGTAGTTGTTGATTGATTAACAAAAATGACTCATTTTATTCCTTACAAAAATATTACATCTAGTGAAGAAATGGTAAGACTCTTTCTTGACAATATATATTGATATCATGGCCTATCAGATGATACTGTATCCAATTGAGGACCCCAATTTATATCTAAGTTCTAGAAATTTCTTTTTGAAATATTAAAGGTGGATATTAAATTTTCTTTGATTTTCCATCCTCAAACTAATGGCCAAATAGAACAAGTTAACCAAATTTTAGAGCAATAATTATGATACTATATTAACTATCAACAAGATGATTGGATCTCGTATCTACCAATGGCAAAATTTACATATAATAATATTTTTTATGCTTCAATTTAATAAACACCATTTTACTCCAACTATGGATATTATTTGAAGCTTGATCTGTAGAGTACACAAAAGAGTAATAATCCAGCAGCTGAAGGATTTATAAAGCATCTATCGCAACACCAAACAACCTTGAAGCTTCAATTACAAGCAGTTCAAGATGCTTACAAGGCATCTACAGATAAATTCAGAAATCAACCACCTACTTTTTATATTGGAGATAAGATATGGCTTCTTTGATAAAACATTAAGACGAAGCAGCCATATGATAAGTTGGACTATCAAAGGCTGGGACCATTTTCTATCCAGAAGCAAATCAATCTAATAGCATATTACTTAAAATTACCATCTATTATGAAAGTACATCCAATTTTTTATATCTTTTTTTAAAACCTTATAAAAAGTTGTATATTCTCAAAAGAATATAAAAATTGCTGCCTAATATTGAAATCAAAGATCATAAAGAATATAAAGTTGAAAAGATATTTGATTCACGGTGAAGATGGAATAAATTAGAATATCTTATTCATTGGTGGAGCTATGATATTAATGAGCGCACATGGGAACTTGCCAAAAATCTCGCCAATGTGCTTCAAAAGATATAAGAATTTTATCAACTCTATTCCCACAAATTCAAACGTATTCAATGATAACTTTTTAGTGAAGATTTGGATTCAAAGAATATTTATAAAAAGGGAGAGACTTAAATTGATGTTTTTATTGGTATGTAATCATCTATTCCAAGATAGAATAAAATGATAGAAGCAAGTTAGTATTACAGATATAAGATTTATTCCAATAATTATCTAGTTAATAGAAATAGGTAAAATAAGTTAATGTGATAATATCTTATAAAAAAGCTTCTTAAAAACTTCATAGATGCAAAATCACCTTTATACATATTTATATATAATTGATAGGTTAGAAACTTGTCCAACAAGCTAGCCACGTGTCGTACATATTGGTAGCTTGTGGAACAAGGTAGCCATGTGTCGCACATGTTGGTAGCTTATGAAACAAGTCAAGTATATGGTGCACATGTAGGAAACTTGTCTTGCAAGTTTGATATATGTCTTACAAATTAGACATATGTAGGAGGTCCTATAGAATGCCACCATGTAGCTCTTAGATAGATAGTATATATAAAAACAAGAATAAAGCCTTCTTCACTCTTGTTAACTCCTTTCTTCCTTCTAGTCTAATTCAAGAGTCTCATGTATTTTCTAATCTTTGGCAATAATCTTTCTAGTTTCTTCTTAAATATACATATTTCTTTATTTCTATCTTGTTATTTTTCTTTGATATAGTTTTTACTAACTTACGCCTCTGTTTTAGTTTGTATCCTTGACAGATTTACAAGAGTGAAGTTATAATATCAAAGCTTTGTCTTTTTTTTTTATTAAGAGTAGATTATCCCTTTCTCTTGATAAGATATGAACATATTAGAAGTTGTGGATTACCCACTTCTAAGTTGATATTAGTCCTAGAATTATTTTTTTTATTCTTGAGTATTTTATTTTGTAGTAAAAGTAGATACTTTCTTCCTTTTCTATCATGATAGAGCTTGTTGAAATGAAGAGTGCAATGGCACAAATGCAAGAGCAAATGAGAGAATTAATGCTTGCAATGCATCAACTCAATGCACCACCACAACGAGCAACAAGTTTAGTAGGAAGTGAAGATATAGAGATGATTCAAACTACTTCAAGCCATACCAATTCACTTATAATTGAACACCATTCAAGCATCAAAGAACCAAAAATTAGTTTGCCGAAGAAGTTTGATGGTACCAGATCTAAACTTTGAAGATTCATCAATCAAGTAAAATTGGTGATTGAACTTCAACTCCAAAGTTATTTAATTTAAGGGTCACAAGTCAAGTTTATTAGAATACTAGTTTCAAGCTCTATTTTATTGTGATTTTCATTATTTCTTCAATGATGTGATCCAATATTAGATAATTTGGAAGCATTTTTAGTAGAATTTTGATCTATGTATGGAAAACATGATGCAATTTATGTCACAACTAACAAGATCCACATCTTGCAATAAGACAATTGATCAATGACATCATATGCTTCACAATTTCAATAACTAGCAATTGATATTAAGTGTGATGATGTTGCACTTATTAGCCAATTTTTCTATGGATTGCAATATGAGGTAAAGAAACCAATGCTCAACTTACTCAATTTCCAAACATTGAGTCAAGCAATTGATTTTGTTGTGAAGTGTAACAATTGGCTCTTTGAATTTTGAATCTGAAAGTCATAGAAGGGAGCCTCAACATTACTATAATACAATGACAACATCAATGTCTTTCCAATATGTACATTCAAAAGTAGAAGATATGCAAATTGACGTTGTACATTTTAAATTTCTTACTGAACAAAAAAAGATTCATTGTCGTCAAGAAGAATTGTATTTATATTGTGGAGAACCTATACATATTGTTCAAAATTATCCAAAAAAATGACATAATTATAAAATGAGAAGTACGGATGTCAAAGAAGATAATATGTCAAAAAATAAATTTGTCCAGCTACAATAGGGACCATGCAACTAGAATCTTCTACAATTCTTAGTAAAAGTCCTATCCTTTCCTCAAAATCCTCTCCTTGTTTTATAATAGATGTCTATTTAATACCTAAAAATCATAAAGCCTGTGCCTTAATAGATTCAAGAGCCTCAATATATTTTTTTGATAAAGAATTTGTTAAAAGCTATAGAATATCTTTAATACAAAAAACTAAATCTGTATATGTAGAAGTCATAGATGGTCATCCATTATCTTCTGGACATATTATTCATAAAACCCTTCCTATAAATGTAACAATAGATGGTCCTAATAGTTGTATAATCTTGAATATAATTAAATCTCCTTCAAATGTAGTCATATTAGATTTTTTATGGCTAGAAAAGTATAATCTTTAAATAGATTGGATTCCTCGTAGACTTGACTTTTTTCACAACATTAATAAGAATCTTGTAAATCAAGTAAGAAGCCATAAGTACAATATAGCAAAATCTGTATTTGTAGGCACAAAAGCTTTTATGAATGCAATAAAAGAAGGATCATCTTTTGCTATTTATGCTATATTCATTTTTGATGGTAGAAAGACTTCAAGTAGCATTCTAAGCCAATATCAAGATTATCAAGATATTTTTGAGGAAAAAAATGTAAATATTCTTGTAAAACATCATCCATATGATTGCTTAATTGATCTCAATAAGGGAACTCAATCTCCATTTGGACCAATCTACAGTTTATCACAAAATAAATTGGCTGAACTCAAAAAATATATTGATGAGAATTTTACAAATAATTTCATACATCATTCAAAATCTCCAATAAGAGCTCCTATCTTATTTGTAAAGAAAAAAGATGGGTCTCTATGGATATATATAGATTATCGAGGGCTCAACAAGATTATCATAAAAAATGAATGCCCTCTATCTTTGATATATGGAATTCTTGATCAAGTGATTCAAACTAAGATCTATACAAAAATAGATCTAATATCCATCAAAGAAAGTGATAAATAGAAGATTGCATTTTGAATAAGGTATGGACATTTCAAATATAATGTCATGTCTTTTGGACTTACAAATACACCAGCTGCTTTTCCACATCTTATAAATGACATTTTTTGTGAGTGTCTTGATGATTTTGTTGTTTGCTATTTAGACAACATTTTGATCTATTCTAAGAATACAAAAAGACATAAATTTCTTGTTTGTCATGTATTACAAAAACTTAGAAATGTAGGATTATATACCGAGATAGAAAAGTATGCATTTTATACTACTCAAGTTGACTTCTTAGGATACATCGTTTTGAATGATAGTTTCAAAATAGATCCTAAAAAAAATCCAGATAGTCATAAATTGGAAGATTTCAAAAACAATAAGAGATGTGCAATACTTTTTGAAATTTGCCAATTACTATTGAATCTTTATCAAGAACTTTTTTCAAGTTGTAACTCCATTTACATGCTTAACTTGTAAGGACAAACTCAAGTAGCGCTGTCATATTGCATTTACGTGCAGTGTATAAAAATATTATATATCTTGTATTTATTGTTATTACGTGTGTGAGTGCTAGAGGTTATTTTAGAAGATATTATAAGAAGAGGATTTATTTTAGCTACTTAATTAGTTAATTAGGATGGCTATTTATTTTGGTTCCTACCTTATTTATATCCTAGAATAGATTCTTTTGTAATTAGAAGAAAGATAAAGGTTATTTTATCTTTTTTGATGACTTTGAAGTAGCATGGACCTTGCGAAGGATAAGAAAGAAGAGTATGGAGTGAATAGGGCCTATCCAATAGGATTTTGGCTGCCTATGTGCTCGTGGCATGGGCTGATGTGGAAGAAAAGGAGAGAATACTCCTCTTGCTGGACCTAGGGTTTCGCAATTTTTGAGAAATGAATTTTGGAGAGATAGCTCTGAGGATATAAAAGTGTTTGTGATAAAAAATTAAGATGTATATTCTTTGAATTGTGAGGAGTCTAAAATCTACTCTCTTGCTTGTATTAAAATTATGAACAAATAATTATGCTTGTTTTAGTAGAGTGATGTCTACTGCCCTCCATAAGCAATGGTAGAAACTTCGAGCTGCTAGTGTAAGTTTGATTTCAATTCTTTCTTAGTGAAATTTATAGAAAGTGTGGAAAATTGTGCTAACTTTCTATCAAGCTATTTCTTATAGCATTTGGAGTTGGAGAGAAAAAGTTGTGAGCTTGAGAGTGGAAAAGGATCTGCTGCCACCCAACAAAGAAGGGCAGAGATTTTGTTCAACTACCCAAGTCGAACAGTCTCTTTAACCTTTTTGATAATTTAGATGCTTATAGTAGCTTATATAAGCTTTCTATAAAAATAAAGTTCAATACATTTGGAGCTTCTATAAAAGACTTATTAGCCGTGAAGTGTCAAGAGGATAAATTATTGCTAGGGTTTAAGGAGTAGATTCGACTAGCTATAAAATCTGAAGTTTGAGAGGTATACATGTAAAATTTTAAGACAAGTCAAATGATAGAGTGAGCTTTCTAAAAAGCTATTGCATGTCTAATTTGGAGAAGGGAAGCAACCACAACAAAGGCTGAAGTGAAGAAGAGCTTTGTTGCCTTTGTATTTGCTGGGAAAGTTTAGTACTTATTTCATTTAGCTATAACTTTTAAATGGTAAGACATATATTTTTGAAATTTTGATATATTTTATAATGAATTATTAACTTTCCATAGGCTATAAGTATGCTTGATTTGACCCTTGGATGAATTTTTAGTGATTTATTTAATTTCAGCTTGTTGTATAACTTATATTCCTTATATGCAGTCGTATTTGAGGTATACTTGAGTTTATACATACTTTGTTTATATTTATTATACAAGTATATATACTTATATTTACATCAAATATTTATATAAATATTTTATAAGTATTATACATCATATTAATATAAGTATTTGTATAAGTATTATATCAAGGATTATACTCTATTTTTATATAAGTATTTTATAAGTATTATATCTAATATTTATATAAGTATTTGTACAAATATTTTACCAAGGATTATATTCTATTTTTATATAAGTATTTATATAAGGATTATATTCTATTTTTATATAAGGATTATATTTTATTTTTATATAAGAATTATATTCTAATATTATATAAGTATAGAAGATACTTGTACGGCTTCCTCTTATATTCCATGCTAGTTCTAGTAGCAGCTAAGAATTCGATGTTTTTCCAAGGCAAATTCTCTCTATCCGACAACGCAAAGAAGTAGAAGCATCATTTGACGCTTTAAAAACAACTTTTACTTCTGCACCAATCTTGTATCATGTCAATTTTTCCAAGTCATTTTTTATGGAAACGGATGCATCAAACTTTGCTTTGTAGATTGTATTATTATAAATGGGAGCAAATGACAAATTCCACCTAGTAGTTTTTTATTCCACAAAATTTTCAGCAGCAAAAATCAACTACACAATCCAAAATAAAGAACTTTTTATAATTGTGGATTCTTTTCTAGAATGGTATCACTATCTAGAAGGTGCTTTTAGTCCAGCCACCGTTGTCGTCTTGTGGTTCAGTTACCATGTAAAAAAAATTATACAGATGTATTTAATGTATAATTTATTATATAGTTAAATGAAAGCTATAATAATAGCTTTTATTGATTACAAGATGTGATTTGGTTATTAATTTAAAAAGAATTTATTTAATAGGACTATTAATAAGATTTGTACAACCTCATTTTCTTTTGATAGTAATTTTGAAGTTAATTTATATTAATAATAACTCTTGTATATCTTAAGTCACCTTTGTTAGACATTGGTGATCTTTAAGATCTTATTTATTTCTTTTATTTGGTTTTTAGAACACATATTGCATAAATCTTATAAGAAAAAAAGATTAAAAAGGAATTTTTAGTGTGAAAGGGGATGATTAGGCCATCCATGTGAATGAATGGAGATGGATGATAGAAGTGTCTATTCCTATTAGCCAAAAATCATGCCCAGTGGGCTTTAAGGAGGCTGCCCAAGGATTTATTAGGGATTAGGGTTTATTTTTCAAGGGAGTCAAATATCAAAGGCTAAGGTCAGTAAGTTTGGATTTTTGGATATGGTTTTGGTGTAAATCTTATATGATTTAGATTTTTTATGAAAGAGATATAGGTGCTCAAAGTTAGGGTGCCAAAATTGTATCTACTGTCACTCTTTTAAGCATAACGTGCATGTATAGAGAGCAATAGAGGATCGACGATTGGAATTGAAAAGAACACTTTTTTAGCTACATTTTTTATGTATGGCTTCATAAAATCCAAGCTGAGATAAAGGAGATATTAGGAGTTGAAGTTAGTGCTTGTAAACTAAGGGCAGTAAGTAACCTTGTTTAACTAGTGGTTATATTTTGAGCTATATCTTAAGCAATTTGATAGAATTTTGGCTCAAAATTTTCAAGAGTGTATATATTTATGTCACAAGATTATGTGCAAAAAGTTTGTTGTATTAAGATTTTGGATTTGTGAGATATAAGGAAAATAGTGCTCAGATGTCTCTAAGCTAGGGTTTTAAGCACCTACTAGGATTTTTGAGATATCGAATGATTAAAAATAAATTTATCATTGATTCTTTTTGGTAGTAAAATTTAAGAGTATTATCTATACTTTATAGAAAATTTTATAGAAATTAAATAGTTGAATCAAGAGTTATTGGATTCTAAAGATCAAGAAGAAATAAGTCCTTGTAGGTGAATAAAGTTTTGAAGGATTTTTGTAGAAATTTGAATCTTTTTTGTACAAACCTATTTGAATATAAGAAAATTTATCTATATAAATTTTTTTTTATAATATTATTATATTATTATTATATTTTTATTAAGGACAAATCACTTATTGGAATTTAGCCAATAAATTTCAAATAAACTCTCTATAGCCAGGTATCAGTGTATTCTAAATAGAAGTTTATGCCATTTGACATTGTATATACAGATCATAAGAATCTTGAGTATTTCATATCAACGCACATATTAAATTATTGCCTGGCTTGTTGGAATATGTCTTTATCAAGATTCAAGTTTATTATCACTTATCAGCTAGAAAAACAACAAGGTTTATGCGGTGCCCTTTGTAAACGTTTTTAGCTTGTATTAAAAGAAGAAGATTTATTTTTTGATTAATAAAGAATAATCTTCTTGAAGCTAGAGTAATTTCATCTTTGCACAATGAAATTAGCATTGACTATTGATTTAATTTTTGTCAAGAAAATCCAATCAAGTATGCCTTTAGATCTTCTTGTTCATGAGATTAAGAATAATTTGTCTAATTCTCATGATACTTCTAAGTTTGAGTTCAAGAATGATCTACTCTATTTTGAAGGACGCCTATATATTACACAAGACGCAATACAACTATGTACTCTGGAAGCTCGTCACAACCTCTCTGCGGTAAAATATTTTGGATATAATAAGACTTTAGAGCTAATATTAAGAGATTTTTAGTGCCCTCAAATATAGAAGGTTATTAAAGAATTTGTACAATCATGTGATATTTGTTCAAGATTAAAAATTCCTTGTCATTGACCTTATAGACTTCTCCAACCATTACCTATATCAGAATAACTTTAGTGCTTTGTTTTTATGGATTTTATAACAAATCTTTTAAAATCAAGTTTATATGACTCTATATTTGTGATTGTAGATCGTTTTATCAAGATGACATATTTTATATTGTATACAAAATCTATTATAGGTGAAGAAACATCTAAACTTTTCTTTGATAATATCTATCACTATCATAGATTATCAAGGGATATTATATGAAATAGAGGAATACAATTTGTATCAAGATTTTAGAGGATTCTTTTCAAAATAATGAAGGTGGATATAAAACTATTTTCAGCTTTCCACCTTCAAATTGATAGATAAACAAAATAAATAAATCAAATTTTGGAGCAATATTTGAGATATACCATTAACTATCATCAATATGACTGGACAATTATTTTGCCATTGACAAAGTTTGTTTATAATTTGATATATTTATCTATTCATCAAACTCCATTCTTTGTAAATTATAGTTATCATCCACGACTTGATACTTTTGACTTTTCAAAAGCTAATAATCTTGCGGTGGAAGATTTGACAAATCGGTTGTCAGAGCTACATACAACAATGAAAGCACAATTAAAGAAAGCTCAAGAACAACAAAAAATCAATGTAAATGTCTATTACAAAGAACAATCTTGATACCACATGGATAATAAGATATAACTACTTTGTCATAATATCAAGACTATCCATCTTTGCGACAAATTGGATTATCATAGGCTTAGACTTTTTTCAATTTGTGAAGAAATTAATCTAATTACTTATCAATTATGCCTATCAAAATCTATGAAGTTCCATCTTGTTTTCCACATGTCATTGCTCAAGCTATAGAAGACAATTGATATATAAGGAAGAAGACAAATGCCACCGCTATCGTGGTAGAGAGAATTTACCTCAAAAAAGCATTGGGCTTTTAGTTGCCACTAAATACTCAATCAAGATCCAAAATAATAAAATCTTCAAATTTTTATAAAATTCTTTCTCTTAGGGCTATTACACATAATATATAAGTCTTATTTCACAAAAATATTCAAACTATAACAAAATATTCTAAACCCTCATTCTCCTTTAAGTGGAGATTCTTTCCAAACTTCAATAATCTATAACTCTTAATCTAACCGTTCAAATCTACTTAAATTTTGTATAAAGTATTAATGTGCTTTTAACAACTAGCACAACAAATTTCAACCATTGATTCATCATTAATCTTTAGCTATTGTAAAAACTTTAACAATAGCTTCAAATCCTTGTTTACAAATACCATCATAATAAATTCTTCATATCACACAAAATAAATGTGAAAATACTATGAAACTTAAATATATAGCTTCTTAGCACAAAGATTTACCTTTTTAAAAATTTTCAGATAAAAATTTGCTTAAAAATCTAAGATATGGCACAACTCATTACTATTAACAAAATGGCCTACTTATTGCCTTGGAATTCAATCTGCTATCTTTGATTCTCAATATCTCTTTTTATAGGATTCTAAATATAGTAATTCTTTAACATTAAATATAGAGCTTAAAATCACGTTTCTAGCCGCATCTCTTGATCTCCAAAAGCTTTCATGAAAGTCCTCAAATCTTCAAAAGAATTATAATAGGTACAATTTGTATACCTTAACTTCAAGCACATACTTCTCCCTTATAAAAACTCCTAATCTCTCAATTTTTATACCAAAATTATAGTCCAAAAAATAAGCTTTTTAATCCTTATTTTTGAATTTCAAATGCCTTCTTAAAAATTGCCAAAATCCTTCTCCTTGCAGGTAGCCTCCTCAAAGCCTATTAGGAATGACCATTGACAAATAGGATTGAAAAACTTCACTCCTTGTCTTCATTCATCCTCACTTTGTCTTCATCCTTTCAAATAGGCCTCTTAGTATTTTAATTCTTCTTCTTTGGACTCCAATTTTGTCTCAAGGCTTTATACTAAATATTTAGGTCATATATAATTTCAACACTATAACCAAACTAAGTAAAAATCTAAAATATAGTTTCTTATATCAATTCTCTTAAATTTACTCCATTGTAAAACATATCAAAATTTCACAAATAGATGACTTACCGTTTAAAAGTTATGGCTAAAAGAAGTAGATACTAAAATTTCCAAGCAAATGCAAAGGCAACAAAGCTTCACTTCACTCCAGCCTTCGTTGTGATCACTTCCCTTCTCCAAATTGGACATGCAATAGCTTTTTAGAAAACTCACTCCATCATCTAATTTATTCTAAAATTTTGCATGCATGCCTCTCAAACTCCACATTTTGTAGCTAGTTGATTCTACTCTTCAAACCCTAGCAACAATTTGCCCTCTTTGACACTTCACGGCTCATAAAACTTTCATCAAAGCTCCAAATGTATTGATTTTTGTTTTTGTAGAAAGCTTACAAAAGCTTCTATAAGCACCTAAAATATCAAAAAGATTGAAGAGACTGTCCAACTTGGGTGGTTGAACAAAGTCTCTGCCCCTCTTCATCGGGTGGCAGCAAACCCTTTCCCACTCTCAAGCTTACAACTTTTGCTCTCCAACTCCAAATGCTACAAGAGATGTCTTGATAGAAAGCTAACACAATTTTCCACACTTTCTATAAATTTCACTAAGAAAGAGTCGAAATCAAACTTGCAGTAGCAGCTCAAAGTTTCTGCCCCTCTTCGTCAGGTGGCAGCAAACCTCACTCTACTAAAACAAGCATAACTGTTTGCTCACAACTCCAAAACAAGCAAGTGAATAGATTCTAGAATCCTCACAACTTGAAGAACACACCCACCAATTTTCATTACAAACACTTCTATCACCACGGAGCTATCTCTCTCCAAAGTTCACCACTCAAAATTACCTTTTTCTCTCGGTCTAGCAAGGGGAGTATATCTCCCTTTCTTTCCATATTAGACTATGAGACGCTCACATGGGCAGCCAAATCCTATTGGATAGGCCCTATTCACCCCATGCTCTTCTTTCTTACCCCTCACAAGGTCCATTCTATCTCAAAAGTCAACAAGAAAGGTAAAACAACCTTTAACTTTCTTCTAATTACAAAAGAGTCTATTCTAGGATATAAATAAGGTAAGAACAAAACAAATAGCCATCTTAATTCACTAACTAAGTGGCTATAATAAATCCTCTTCTTATAATATCTTCTAAAATAACATCTAGCACTTACACATATATTAACAATAGATATAAGATATATAATATTTTTATATACTGCACGTAAATACAATACGACACCAATGTTATATTATAATTACTTATAGTATGTAAAAATTATTTAAAATATATAATATATTCATAGGTTCTAATATGTATTAGAATGGTTAAAAAAGTAAATTAAAGAGAGTTAGTATAAGAAACTTTAAGTTAGTATAAAAAACTAACTTAAATATTTAGTATAAGAAACTAACTTAAATGGGTGGATGAGGATTTAGAGTATTTTGTGAAATAAGACTTATAAATTGGATGTAATAGCCCTAAAAAAACAAAAATTTATATAAATTTGAAAATTTTGTTATTTTGAATCTTGGTTGAGTATTTAATGGCAGCTAGAAGCCTAGCGCTTTGTTGAGGCAAATTTTCTCTACCACGACATTGGACGAGACATTACGACTATCACAACTTTTAAGACAGCGGAATAGAGATGAAGACCCTCAAGAATGATATATTTTTCATTCAATTGATGGCAAAATACAATGTTGTCATATGATGTTGTCGTGAAGTAAATACATCCATATATAGAAACCTTGCCTAATTTTCTTTTCTTTAAAATTTTATTAAGTTCTTTCTTTCTTCTTACCAATATAGGTTTTTTATATAGTTTTGAAAAAAAAATCTCATTTTTTTTTTTTTCTCTAAAAAAGAAAAATTTGGCTAAATTTTATTTTATCTTTAATCTCAACTTTAGCTTTTATTTAGCCTTGAAAACTTCTTTTATTTCTTTTACTTTTTTTCCAATCTTAGATTTTAGTAGATTCAAGGTTATATATGTAGATATAAAGAGTTTTGACTTTGAGATTGAATTTAGGATTTTATTAAAGATAAATGGAGGTTTGGATGTCAATAGTTGGCTACTATTAATAGTACTAACTTGGAAGATTAGATTTGGCATTTTTATAACTTTAAACTATTAGTTGTTGACTTGGACTTTGAAGACCTTGGCTGTGACTTCTTTGATGAGCTCAGAAGAGAAAAAGACAGGTTTTTTTGACAAGTCTAGAGAGCTATTCAAGGAGAGCTTCTTCTTTGCATGAATTTAGGTAGTAGAAACACATGATTCGGAGCTTAGATAAGAGACTTATGCTTGTTTAAACTTAAGCTATTAATATGATATCTACTATCACTTTTCTAGGTATATTAGGAGTTTTAAGATATTAACAAGAAATCAAGAAGTTGGGTTAGAAATTAGACTTTGAGTTAAGTATTTTGTGTCTAAGAATTGATAGAAATGAATCTAGAATGAGTGAAATATGGCTAGCTAAAACCAACAAATTAAACTAGGATTTTGAAGAAGTTAGATAAATAGAAGGGTTTGCTTTAAGCTAGAACTTGAGTTTCAAGATGAATTTGAAGCTCATATTTCGTGTACATATTACTTATACTATAAAGAGTCTATGTCTAAAATCTCATATAAATTGAAACTTTGATTAGGAAGAAATGACAAATTTTGTTCTTAGGCATCTAGGATTTTGACTTTTGAAAGTACATGATAAGGATTTGGTGATACCAATTAATTGGCAACAAATTTGGATTAAAAATTTTGTGTGATAATGATCAGATTGTAAGATTTATACTCCCAAATTTTAAGCTTATTTGAATGGCTAGATCTCAAAATATGAATTTTCAAGTTTTTAATTTGGACTTGACTTTCAAAAGTACATGTTAAGGATTTGGTAATACCAATTGTTTGGCAATGAATTTAAAGTGGATATTTTGTGTGATAAAAATATAAGATGTAAAAATTATACTCTTAAATTTTAAGCTTATTTGAATAGCTAGATCTCAAAATATAAATTTTCAAGTTTTCAATTTGGTTTTGGCTTTTAAAATCAGTTACTAATATTTTGGTGATATCTAACAATTGTTAATGAGTTCACGGCTCAAAAATTTTGTGACAATGATCAAGAATACAAATTGTGTTTTACCAAATTTTGAACTTATTTTAATAGCTAGATCTTAAAAAATAAATTTTTAAGTTTCTAATTTGGTTTTGGCTTTTAAAATCACTTACTAATATTTTGGTTATATCTGACAATTGGTAATGAATTCATAGCTCAAAATTTTTTTAACAATGATCAAAGGTATGATATTTGTATTTTCAAATTTTGAGCTTATTTCAATAGCTAGATCTAAAAATATGAATTTTCAAGTTTCTAGTTTAGTTTTGACTTATAAATTACTTGCTAATATTTTGATGATATCTGGTAATTGGTAACGAATTCATGGTTGAGAATTTTTGTGAAGATGACTAAAAAAGTGAATTTTGTATTTCCAAAGTTTGAACTTATTTAAATGGCTGGATCTAGATTTATAAATTTTCAAGCTTCTAAATTGTTAGTTTATTACACACATAGTTTTGTAACTACAAAAAGAGAAAATTAAGAAGGTTTGTGCATATTGGATCCAACTTGATTGTAAAGAAGGACCTTGTATCTACCCAAAGCAGACTTTTTCCATGAAAACGTGGTCTTCTATCGAGGAATACATTAGGTACCTGGTTGTAGAGAATTCACTAGAAAATTATTGACAAAATTCCAACAAGTGATTTATTCTTAATAAAAAGGACAAATAATATAAAAATCTTACAAAAAAAAAGTTGTATAAATAAACCATCTTGTATTCAAGTAGGTTTGTACAAAAAGGGTTCAAATTTCCACAAAAATCTTTCAAAACGTTATTCACCCGCAAGGACTTATTTCTTCTTGATCTTTGGAGTCCAATAACTCTTGATTTAATTGTTTAATTTCTATAAAATTTTCTTCAAAGTGTAGATGATCTTCTTAAATTTCACTACAAAAAAGAATCAATCGTAAATTCATTTTTGAGCATCCGATATCTCAAAATCCCTAATAAGTGCTTAAAACCCTAGCTTAGAGACACTAGAGCTCTATTTTCCTTATATCTCACAAATCCAAAATTCTAATGCCACTAAATTTTTGTATATAGTCTTATCACAAAAAAATATACAATCCTGAAAATTTTGAGCCAAAAAACTTTCAAATTGCCTAAGATATAGCTCAAAATGTAACCACTATGTAAGCGGGTCACTTACTACCCTTAAGTTTGTAAGCACTAACTTCAACTCCCAATATCTCCTTTATCCTAGCTTAAATTTCATCAAGTTTCATATAAAAAGTATAGCCGTAAAAGTGTTCTCTTCAACCCTAGTCGTCGATCCTTGATTGCTCTCTGTATGCGCAAGTTGTTTCCAAAAGAGTGACAGTAGGTCCAAAATTGACACCTTAACTTTGAGCGCCTATAACTTCTTCATAAAAAGTGCAAATCACACAAAATTTGCACCTAAACCAAATCCAAAAACCTAAACCATATGACCCTAGCCTTTGATATTCAGTATCTTTTGAAAAACTAACCCTAACTCCTAATAATCCCTCGAGCAACCTCCTTGAAGTCCATTAGACATGATTTTTGGCTAATTAGAATAGAGATTTTTATCATCCACCTCTATCCATCCACATGGATGGCCAAACTATCCCTTTTACACTAAAAACCCTTTTTTAATCCTTTTTCTTATAAGATTTACATACTTTGTGCTTTAAGCACCAAATAAAAGAAATAAGGTCACCAATGTCTAATAAGGATGACTTAAGATATATAAAAGTTACTATCAAAATATAATCAATCTCAAAATTACTATCAAAAGAAAAAATAAGGTTGAATAAATCTCAATAATAATACTTTTAATAAATCCCTTCTAAACTAGCAACCTAATCACATCTTATAACCAATAAATATGGCTTTCATTTAGCTATATAGTAAATTATATATTAAATATACATATATAATTTTTCACATAGTAGTCAAACTATAACACAACAACATATTTGATATCACAACCTTGAAAGAGGCTCTCAATGTTTGATGATACTTTTAGAGGTAGGAATTACTCCTGATGGTATTCCAAGTGTTTTTTTTGAAGAAAGTTATGAAGGCTTCAACAATGATCAAATAACAGGGTGGTCCTCTCGCCTTGGTATGTGACATTATCGATGGCTAAAAGGACCTATCAACTATCTTTGAAGGGAACAAATACCAGAATATGTGGCAAGCACAATTTGACATATCGTAGACTTTCTCAATATGTAATCACCACTCCTTGTGGAACTTGTCTTAAGAAGGGGAGATAATGTCACGGACATAAGATTTATTCTAACAATTATCTAATTAATAGAAGTAAATAAAATAAAATAATTTGATAATATCTTATAAAAAAAACTTCCTAAAAGCTTCATAGATGCAAAATCACTTTTATACATGTCTATAGGTGATTGATAGGTTAGAAACTTGGCTAACAAGCTAGCCACATATTGAACATATTGGTAGCTTGTGGAACAAGTTAGCCATGTGTCGCACATATTGGTAGTTTATAAAAGAAGCCAAATATGTTGCGTACATGTAGGAAACTTGTCTTACAAGTTTGATACGTATCTTGCAAATTTGACAAGTGTCTCACAAATTAGACACATATAAGAGGTCTTATAAAATGCCGTCACATAGTTCTTAGATAGATAGTATATATAGAGACAAGATTGAAGCCTTCTTCACTCTTATCAATCTCTTTCTTGTTTGTAGTCTAGCTTAAGAGTCTCATGTATTTTCTAATCTTTGGCAATAGCTATTCTAATTTTTTCTTGAATATACATACTTCTTTATTTCTATCTTGTTATTTTCTTTTGATATAATTTTTACTATCTTACGCATCTATTTTAGTTCGTGTCTTTGACAATTAGTCACCATGTCAAACCTTCAAGCATTGAAAAAATAAGACTTAGAAGATTCATTTGCCATATAAGCTTCAAACAAACAAGTATAATTTTTATAGCCTTCAATTGAGTAAAGTGAGGACAATATATTTCAACGCCAAGTATGACTTTGATTGGAGGCATTAAGAACAAGACCTAACCATATAAGTCTTAATTCTAATGCTTGAGCTTTAGCGATATTACTTAAGCTTGGAAAAGTAAATCTTTTTAGTCTCGAGATTTTATTTGGAGGATGTTTTGAAGGTCGTAATAAAGATCAGATCCTTGGATAGGATGTTCAATAAAAGAGGTACTAATTCAAGGCCATAGGCAATTTCTTTAAGGACCAATAGAATCCACTGTTCAAAAATAGAGAATAGAATACATAGCTTCACTAGTATAGCGTATTCTTGATTTTTTTACATATGTAGTAAGATCAAGCTCCCCTTGGAACTTGTCGCTAGAAAAAGGGGTGATATTAGGAACATACACTTTGAAGGTTCACAAAACCTTTTAGAACATTCTAGAAACTATTTAAATTAATGAAAGACAGTTGAGAAGCTTCCTAGTTGATGAAAGTTGGTTGAAAAGTTTTCTAATTAGTGGAAAGAGATCAAGAAGCTTTCTAGTTAATAGAAGTTGTTCAAGAAGCTTCTTAGTTTAATGAAAGCCGCTCAAAAAGTGTCCTAGACAAGAGTATATATAGAAGTTGAGGCTGAAGAGTTCTTCAATCTCGACAATGCATCTCTTGGAGTTCTAGCTCATTTTTCTTGCTGTTGTTCGTGTATTCATTTATTTAATTCAAGTTCTTATTGGTTTCTTCTTGAAACCTTGTTCCAATTCAAATCTCTTGCTCTATATTCTTGTGTCCTTGACAACCATAATATAAATTAAAAGACAAGACAAAAAAAAATATTCCAATTTTTTCAATTTGATTTTTAAAACAATCAACATATTATTTTTTTCCTACTCTTGTGTATATTTTTACTGAAATTATAATTTTAATACTTTGTTTGATGTTTTATGCACAAAGTATAATCTTTAAAATTCACTTAATAATTGAATGGTACATGGTTGCAATGTAAGATGAATTTTATAACTTTACAAAGATGTGTGCTATTTATGGAAACTTAATAGATATTCAAATTCATGTGGATTAGATGGATGGATTGTATAGAATTACATCTGTACAAAGTAGTCACATCCTCTAGAAGTTGGAAATAAGAAGCTTATAGTATAAAAGCGGGCCATAAGGATGCCACGCAGTATTGGTTCCACATTCATCCACACCCAGTTCACATCACGCTTCTCTTACAAGTACTGATGCATTTTATTTTGTTTTGTAACGAAGTTTATGCGATTTTGGTTTTAGAACATTTCCTATTGCAATAAAATCTATACTGCAGTGGGAATGGTTATCGAAAGTAATGTTTTAGAAAAAGAATCATGACATTCAATAGGGTTAAATCATAAATCTCGAATCTAAAAGAATAAACGCCCTAAAAAGTTATCATACCAGGATAAATTCGGAGACTAAACCCACGACTGACTGAAGACACTGCCTACTAAGCAGTATCCAAATATTCGGTGTCTCTTCTGTCTAATATTCGCTACAATGAGATAATAGTATCTGCGAATGCTGCATCCTCGTTGAAACGCCATTCATGGGACATCAGCGTTCCTTTGGTCCTCTGCCACCAATCAAGATGAAAATAAACGAAAGCTGACACCGAGGCTGACACTACTGTTTTGCTTTTTGATCCATTTCAGAGGGGTTTTGAGGAAAAATTGTGCGTACAGGGCCCTTCTCCTCTGACTTGTTTATGCCGGGTATCCAGCTTGTGATACCTCTTCCTTTCAACATCCGCTCCAGCTCCTCTACTCGATCCCGTAACATGTCAAGCTCGACAGCAACAACCTCATCTCGCTTCTTCAAGTCCTGTAACAGCCCGGATCGGAGAACAATGACGAAAGAGTAAGGAAAAAGTACCTAACCGGGAACTCAGCATTCAGAAATACATATCACGTCATGTGATGTGATGAGCCCAAGCACCAACGTAAGAGGCTATCAGAGATGCCCTCTGAATCCAAATGACCTCATAAACTGTGATGGCCAGTTTTTCCTATGCATCAGATGAAATAAACGAAAGCTGAAAGTTTTAGTTGCCAGGCAAAGATAAGACAAGACATAATGCATATCAGTGAGCAAGAGTAGCTACTGTAAAAAGATGAGGTCTTCCCCAGTGCTAATACCTCCAACTCTTGTTTGCGAGCTTCTTCTTTTCGAGCTTCAGAACGAGCACTTCGCTGAACTTCATAAATAACCACACCTCCTCCAACCTGCCGTGACAAATGACAGTAGTAGAACAAGGTAGACATATCAGTATATGTCATAGATAGTGACTTCAGTGGCGTTGATAGAAGACTGAGCTTTGTTAATTACAATTACAATCCAGGTTCATATTGACCTGTAGTGTCTAGATGCTATTCGTAGTAACGGTTAGTCAAAGCCCATTCCATGATCTTTCCAAGTAGCACCCAAACGATTAAAGAATGAAACCTGCAATCTGTAGATGCAGTAAATGCAACAGGTCCGGGTCTAAACACGTACACTGAAGATGAAAGCTTCGCCAAGGAAGTCTGAAGCAGCGTGCACAGCCTTCTCCTCATTCAGTGGCCGGATTTCCACGTTTGTAGCATGGCCATAGATCCGTCTTTGCACGTTCACTTGAAATCTATGATTTGACTGCAACTCACAATCACCTCAACAATTTAATCTCGAATATAGGGTTCAGTTGTAGTTCAATCGGAAAACAGAATTATATTAACCTGTGCACTCTTTCCGGTTATTTTTCCAACAGGAGAAATGCGACAACTCGGTGTCACAACTGCAAATGAACCTCCACTGAAGCCAAATTCCAGCGACAAAAGCACCAGTGCACTATTTGTGCAATGTGATGTGTGACAAACTCGGTCTTCAACACCTTGAGTAGCAGCGCACCTCCTGCAGAGCTCTCTACCGATATATGGAACTCAACCACTCATGCCCTAAATGATCTATTTGGCGTAAATTGCTCAGCTGTTTCAACTAGTACAAATTGCAGCCCAATGGACTCTCGCTCTCGTGCTGAGACTGGCAAGAGATGTATACGACTCGCACAGTTGTGTGACTGGGAGGTCAAAATACCATTACACCTAATGGTATCGACATAACCATGGTTTCTATCGTAGTGGGCAAATGCGGTATACACTCGTCCAGAAGAACGACAACCTCTTCAATGCAGAGAATTAAGCTCTCACCTGAGCGAAATTGATAATAATCTCCCGAAAGCGAGGATGATGCGCCGCTTGCTGCTTCAATCTACTAGCCAAAGGTTTGCTGAGGGTTCTCAACACAAGGGTTCCCAGCTTTGCAACAGGGAGCATCATTTTAGTCTCCAATCTTTAACAAATTCCCGCCTCTACAACCACGACCACATACTCAGCACTCTCCCAAATATACTCCCAAACCCCTATTGATTGTAAACCCACGTTGCGAATGATCTCATTAGCCTCCTGCTCCAGATCTTCCAGACATAATTGCAATAAAAACTCCCGTAAAATCCTGTCTTCCTCTCGGTATGTACACTTCGATACTTCTAGGTCGTCGGAACAGTATTTATGCTGGTTCTCAGTAACTGATAGCAGGAAATGCTCTTCATCTACCACGACCCTCTCCTATACCTTCACTGCACAGAAAGACACTAATCTCTTGTTCCTACTCCATTTCCATTGTCTGAATCCACGTCGCTCACTGATCCCTAAAAGAAAAAAAAAAGCCCTCACAAGCTGGCAAGTCAATGACCCAGAAGCTCCAAGTTCTCAACATTCGCCATTCGTCAGTCGTATTCTCCAAGCATTAATTATAAAAACATCATACGACCTTGCGGAATACTAAATAGCTATCACAACTCCAAGTTACAGTAGAAGCTAGAATGGCCTGGAAGTGACAGGTGGAGGAATTATCGCATATGAGATCTAAATATTCGGTGAGAGTTAATATTGTTTCACCAAGAGAGAGAGGATTCAGAAACAATTTAGCAAAATTAGCCACTCCGAGACACTAAATTTGCATCTAGTGACTAAACTTAGCCATAACGTCAAGTTCTCCCAGACCTTCATCTCGCTTTAAACCACATTACACAAATTCTATCCGCTGTAGCCGTCAGATTCGGCGCCGTCTTTGTTGATTATTGGCTCTAGGAAACTTGGGCAGGAAGCCCTTTGACTGGTTGGCGAGCCAACTGACGGAATTTAAACAACTATGGCCTCGCGGAATTGGGGCCTCGTCGGATTAGGATCGCACGGGATTCGGAGCATTTGATTGACACTAGGAAAGCTCGCTGCACTTGCAGTGTACATTTCCGTGGTGTGACGGTTTGACGAAGATGGATGGATGGATGGATGGATGGATGATAGTTTAGTTCATGGTGAATCAAGTTGACATTCATTTATTCAGAATTCATCTCCAAACACAAGAGTTAATGCATTTAAGAAGGCTGAGATTTTGCACTTGGGATTTGAACTACCAAATTTTTTAATAGGATTTTGTCTTTATTTAATAATTTAAAAGTGAATTTAGATTAATTGGTTTTTAAAATTAAACCTCAATAATAAATGGACAATACATATTACTTTTACAATGGCATTGCATATCTATGTTTTTAGATTGTTGTAGTTAGGGTTCCCATTTTTATAGTTAGGGCACACTTAATTTTCTTGTTTACTCTATCAATTTCCTTTTTAAAAGCTCTTATTTACAAGTTTGATTTGTTATAATTAAATAATCTCTCATTTTTCATACCAACTCATAAAATTTTCAACAAGAGTTTTCAATTTATTATATTTTATTTTAATTACAATACAAGAAATACTCTAATTTTAAAGTCTAATATGAACTTTACTTGCTTCTAAATTGAGGTTACAAACATAATTCATCTTTACAATTGATTCTTGATTGTAACATTAACAACTAAATTTTATATCAAAATTAGATGATTAATTTAAAATCTCTTTATTTCTATAATTTTTAATTTTTTAAATCTTAAAAACTATCATAGATTTTTTTTTTTTAATAATTAAAATTAAAGTTAATCAAACCAAGAAAAATAGAACTTCTTCTAGTTAGGTGGTTTAGATTAAATTTTAGATTTCACATAATAGAACCTTTTAATTTTGGACTGATTCCAATTTAAAATAATAAAAAATATATTATATAGTTTTATAATTATAATTAACTTAGATATATATTTATGAGATCACAAATAAAAGATATTATAATAAGTGTCACTTATTTATAAATATTATATTTCTTTTTAAATATTTTTTTAATAAAAAATTTTAATTATTAAAAATAAATTATTTATTTATTACTAAAATAAAAATTTTAATTCTATTTTTAAATATAAATTCAACTCCAAATTTTTTTTATATTACAAATAAATATATTTTATTTAACCAAATAAAAAATAATAATATATGATATTTTTAAAAAAGAATAGAATTTTTTTTAATCTTGAATTTTATTTCTAATTATTCAAAAATCATTTGATTCTACAAATAGGTTTAAATAAAAATAAAAAAAATATATTTTAAACTTAAATTTGATTAAGCTTAAATCTAATCTTATTATACTTTTTATTGGATAAATTTATTTCAATAAAATAGATAGTTATAGAAATAAATAAATAAATAAGTATTAAATTTTTTTATTAAAATTATAAACAAATAAATAATTAAAATTAAATAATTTGTGTAAAAGAAAAATAGATCTATTTTTTAGAATACTTTCATAATAAGAATCCTAAAAGATTAATATTCTATATTATTATCCAAATTAAAATAAAATATCAATATTTGTTATAATTCTAGCATTATTAATATTCACAATATAAATAATTTTTATACAAATTTAATTATATATATATATATATATATATATATATATATTATTTACATAAAATTATAAAATAATCAAATTATTTATATATATTTATATAATTTTTTATAAGTTTTAAAAAATATAAAATAAAATAAAAATAAATGAAGAATAAACTTAAGATCTTCTTAATAATATTTTAAAAATCTATATATAAAAATAATAATAAAAAATAAAAATAAGAAATAAAAAACTTTAAAATTATAAAAATAATATAATCAAAATAATGTTTTTATATATATATATATATATATATATATATATGATTTTATATCACTAAAAGAATAAGAGCAAAAAAACCAAAATAATTTTAATAGACTTAATAAATAAAATCTTAATAAAATTAAGATTTAAAAGATTTAAAATTTTAATTTTTAAAATTTTTTATCTAAAATTTGTGTAACAAAAAACCAACCAAGTCAACTTGATATTATGGACATACAATAGAAGAAGGTTCTAGAAAATTTTAGAAGGTTCTTGATGGTTTTGAGAAGGCCCTAGTAGATTTTGGTAGGTTTTAAGAAAGTTTCGAAAGATCTTAGAAGGTTCTAAAGAATCTTTGATGGTTGTAGAAGGTTCTTGGATACTTAGATAATTTAAGAAGCAGCCAAAGGAGGATCTTAGGCTTACTTCACGTCCAAGCATCGATGAAATTCTTCAAGAAGTTTTCTTGCACTTAGTACATATAAGTGTCAAAGACACAAGAATATAGAATAAGAAACTTGAATCAGAAAGAATTTTCAAGAAGAAACCAACAAAGATTTGAATTATTTAAATGAGTACACAAATAATACCAAGAAATGTAAGCTAGAATTTCAAGAGATGCATTGTCAAGACTAAAGAACTCTTCAACCTTGACTCCAATATATATCCTTGTCTAAGAAGCTTCTTAAGCAGCTTTCATCAAACTAGGAAGCTTTTCAAGCAACTTCTACCAACTTGGAAGCTTCTTAAGCTTTGTCTACTAACTACAAAGCTTTTTGAGCTACTTCTACTAATTAGGAAGCTTCTCAAGTGACTTCTATAAACTATAAATCTTTAGAATGTTCTAGAAGATTTTATGAACTTCCAAAGTATATATCTCTAACATCATTTCTTTCTGTAGCAACAAATTCCAAGAAAGTTCATACTTTTAGAAATCTTCTAATATATGTAGAAAGTCAAGAATATGCTATACCAATAAAGCTATATATTTTGTTTTCTATTCTTAGATAATAAATTCTATTGGTCCTTAAAGAAATCACCTATAGCCTTGAATTAATACATCCATTGTTAAAACATCCCATTCAAGGATCTGATCTTTATTGCACCTTCAAAACATCCTCCAAACAAGATCTCAGACTTAAGAAGATTCATCTTTCCAAATTCAAAGAATATTATTATGTATTATTCTATTTCAGATCATGTTTAAAATTTTGCTTTAGATATTTGCTAATAAAGTCATATCTTCTTTAATTGGAGTGAGATAAATAATGAATGATATATCTTCTTTGGTTGATCTTATAAAAGCCCTTGCTCCAATAAATAAAGATTTATCAACTTGTGACTTTTTGTAAGGTTTTCTTATGGAGATTTCTATCGAAAATGTCATTCTTTGTAACTTCTAATCTATAGACAAATTATGCTTTTTTAACCACAAAAGCCAAAGAATAACATGATTTAAAGGAATTCTAATAATATTGAATTCAATTTGGCTGCTATAGTCTTCAAATTAATATTTCTATAAGCGTTGTTTCATAGCTGGTACTATCAAAGGATAAAGATCTTCCACCTATTATTTTTACATGGATAGATTTGGATTTTTTTACTAAAGAAATTTTATGAAGCTAAGCAAATGCTTCATTTAAGAAACAAATAGACACCCCTGAATCCAATAAGGTGGTTGCCTAAAACTTTTGAGGGCCAAAATACAAAAGAATTATAAAATAATAAGTAGGTTGAACAAAAAGAGAGGAATTTGAATAATTTTATGATGAATTTTTTGACCTCACAATCCCTACTATGGCTAAACATCTTCATTTTTTTAAAGGATTGTATTCCTGATTTTAGTAATGCATTGATTTTGTTTCTTTGGACAATTGCAAGCCTTGTAGCTTTCCTTGCCATGATATAAATATAAACCTTCTTCTATTTGGTGCTTCTTTTCTTATGGACTAAGAGATTTAAAATATATTGCATTAAATTATATATCTTTTATTTTTGAATGTGAATTCAAATTGCTTGTCTATGTAGTAGGAATGTGTTAGATTGTATATTGTCTTGCTAAAGTCGATGAATGTTGATTTTGACGAAGTTGAAATAGTTGATTATTACATTTCACTGACTGGCTGATGGCTTCATTGAATAATTGTGGATTTGGAAGCAATAATAACAAATTTATCATATTATCTTTAAATTTCTAATATAATTGACTCAATAAGGCTTCTTCATTCCAATTGATGTTATATGCTAGTTTCCTACAATTGAATGCATAAATTAATATAAAGTGTGCTTCTTATTGTAATGCTTGGATCTAAACTATTATTCAATGAGCCTTGTCATGTTTTTCAAATGCTTCCAAAAATGCTTCCATAAAAGCTTCAAAGTTGTTTAAAATTGGAGATCTCTTTATAAACAAGACAGCAAATTATAATAATACTTGCCTCATAAGCAAGATGCCAACCAATCCAATCCATTATCAAGGACGATGACATGAATCATAAAAAAACAAGATATGTTATTGAACCTCTAAGCAAAAGGAGGTCTCCAAGGAACAAAGAAGCTTCTTAGGGGCAGAAACCAGAGAAGATGCCTTCTTCTGTCCATCTTGGCGATGCACCATTGCCAAAAGAATGGTGGGAGAAGGACAAAGAAAAGGAGAAAGATGGCACAGGCAAGTCCAAAGGTAAAGGTCTTGTCTATAAACTTCAATCTGATATTGAAACATCAACAGATATGAAGAATATCCTAGAGGAGAAGATTTTGGATGCCAAAATTGAATTTACTCTAAGAGAGGCTCTTGGTATTGCAAAAAGAGATTTTCACAAGCTAATTATTAATGTAATAAAGAAAAAGAGGCAAATGACAACTGAAGCTATTATGGTGGAAGCATTAGATACTCATGTGACTGAGGATGAGGAAGAAAAAATAAGACAAGTATTTGCACAATCTGCATCGTTAGGATTTGAAAACATGGTTGATATGGAGGGCATGGCTCAAATCAATCATACCAAGGATATGAAAAGATATCAAACAAAATATATATCAGTAGAATCTGGTAAAGAAAAGAAGATTACACACGAAGTACGAGTTATGTGTTCTTCAAAAGGAGATGGTGATGAGATGAAAAGTGATAGCTATTCAGATTCATATTGAGCTAGGGCTACTACAGAAACTTAAGTGAAGTTGGAAGATTCTAAAAATTCAATTTTATCCTTGATTGATCATGGATCAGAAATTAATATCATGTCCAAGCGGGTGTATGAGAAGAACAAGTGGCCAATTGATATCAACCATGGTTGGGTGATTAGAGCTGCAAATAATAAGCAAGGCAATCTGTTTGGAGCTTGTCTAACTATAAAGGCTAAGATTGGAGATGTGGAGGTGGAGCAAAACTTCTTTGTGCAAAACTCTACTACATATCCGATAATACTTGGTCAACCTTATATCACAGCTATTAGGATGGAGACTAAAGTCTTAGACGATGGTTCAGATTATACCAGGATTCATAGTTGTCATGAAAAAAAAGCTGTACAATTCTTTATTGTGAAGCCTATTCATGAAAGGCATAGAGAGCAGTTGAGAGAAATATCTTTAGAGCCAAGAAATAGATTCTTGGATTTCTAAAGGGCACCTTTGTAGTATGGGAGAATATGAGTGCAAATAGATTATCTACAAATTCCAATGTAGATAATTTGAGTTTTGGTATTTTAGATTTGAGTGATGATGGATTTGTGAGCTTTTAAAGGATTGAAGATTTAAATCCTGTGAATAGGAGAAAAGTAAAGAAGCAAGAAAAAAACTTAAAAAAAGTGGAATTAGTTTCAAATGATGAAGCTATACTAGGAATATTAGAAGAAGTTGGATTGGAAGATGGATTGATATAAATTATAGAAAACTTAGTTATAAGGATGGATGAAGATGTTATTGTGGAGATACAATCAAGGGAGGCTTATGAGAAATTAAAAAAGATTGTAAAATGTATTGGATCTGCTATAAGCTATGGATTAAAACCTGAGGCTATTGTGCAAACCAAGTATAAGATTGTGGCCAAAAAGGTGAAATCAATGGCTACTCAATTACCACTTGATACTATGGTGCTCATCAAGCAAGCAATTAAGGAAGTAGGATTGAGAGAAAGGCACAAAATTGGACATCAATTTACTCAAGAATCATTGGCTAAGCTGAAGATTGGATGGGGTGATTTCTTGACAACACCAGAAAGAATGATGTTTCAAAAAGTGCTTATTAGACATGGTAAGGCATTTGCCTTAACTTCTGATGAAATTGGATGTGTAAATCCTAGTGTTATAGCACCTATGGTAATTTTCACTGTACCATAGGTTCCATGGAATTTAAAGCCTATACTTGTGTCTAAAGCTTTGCTTTCTAAATTGATGGAATTATTAAAAGAAAAAGTGGAGATGGATATCCTTGAATCTTCAATTGCTCCCTATTCAAATAGATGGTTCACTGTACTTAAGAAATCAAGGGCATTGAGATTCATTCAAGATATGCAACCAACAAACAAGGTGACTATTTGAAATATGGGGTCATATCATGTAGTAGATGAAATAGTTGAACAATTTGCCAGTCATGCCATCTATTCTATTGGAGATTTATATTCTGGATATGATCAGTTTCAGCTGGCTGAAGAAAATAGAGATTTGACTACTATGAAGACTCTTTTGGATTTAATGAGGATGCATACCTTATCTCAAGGTGCAACCAACTCAGTGGCTCATATACAAAATGCTATGAACCAAATATTAAACAAATTTATACCTCAAAAGACCATCCCATTTTTAGATGATATACTTATGAAAGGTTGCAAGGAAGAAGATAAGGATGAAACTCTGGATGCTAAAGGTTGCAAGCAGTTTGTCAAGCAGCATATTGAAGATGTAGCTCGGCTATTGGAGAAGCTTGAGTCAGTTAATTTGACATTATCTATGAAAAAATCAAGCTTTGGAGTTAGTGAAATTTTGGTGGTGGAATACATGTGTGGCAGATATGGTAGAAAATCAAATCTAGAAAAGGTTGATGCTATATCTAGAATGAAGGCATGTGGAAGTGTCACAGAAGTTAGAAGATTTTTGGATGCATGTATGTTCTATCACATTTGGATCCCTCACTTTACACAAATCTCAGTGCCACTATATAAATTATTAAGGAAGGGTAAGAAGTTTATATGGAAGGATGAACAAGAAGTAGCTATGAGAAATTTAAAGAAGATTTTGAGTTCACCGCCTGTCTTTAGACAGGTAGATTATCAGTGTGAGAGACCAATGGTTGTAACAGTGGATACAAGTCCAATAGCAATTGGATGGGCTATTAGACAAGATGATGGAGAGGGAAGGATGTTTGCTATAAGATTTGGAGCCAGAATTCTTACAGAAAGACAAAGGGCTTATCCACAAGTTAAAAAAAAACTTTGGGAAGCACTCACTACTCTAAAGACTGAGAGGAATTATTTGATTGGAGCTAGAGTGGTTTTGGAGACAAATTATTTGCGTTTACTTGGGATGGTAATCAATTTCACTACTCCAGGCATTGCTATATTGAGATGGATAGCCTATATAAAAACATTGAATCCTATTTTGATATACATTATTGGTAAAAAGAACTCAGTGGTAGATATGCTATTTAGAGCTAGATATACCTTTGAAGAGGAAATGATGGCATATGAAGATGGTGAACATCAAGAGCAGAGGAACTACGGATATTCATTTGTTATTAATGGAATGGATTTTGGAGATGAGGTTCAAATCTTCTACGAAGATTTATATGAAGACAGGCTGAGGGATATTGGAATTTATTTAAGTACAATGAGGAGGCAAGAAGGCTAGATGGATAAGACTTTCAAGGATATTAGGCATCAATCCTATACTTATTTACTTAAAGATGGATTTTTATGGAAGAGGCCTAAAAGGGGTGATAAAATTCCATTGAGGGTGGTGGGAGACCTTGAGACCAAGAATAAAGTTTTGAAAGAATTTCATGATACACTCTGAGCAAGACATAGAGGAGTTTGGACCACTTATACCAAGATCAAGGAGAGATATTGGTGGAAGGGCTTCTACAAGGATGTTGAAGATTTTGTGAGTTCATGCATAGAGTGTCAGCTATAATCTAAGGTCAGACATAGAGATGGGCTACATCCTACTTATCCACTTGCTATACATTTTCAATGGGTGATTGATTTGGTAGCTATGCCATCAGGACTTTGGGGCATGAAATATTTGATTCTGACAAGAGAAAAACTATCAAATTATGTTGAAGGGAGAGCATTGAGAACCAAGAATATAGAAGCAATATGTAAGTTTATAATAGAAGATATTTTTAGCAGATATGGAAGCATTGGAAGAATGAGAGCTGATAGAGGAGAATTGGATGCTGTTGAAGCAAGAAAATTCTTTAGCAGGTATGGAGTTCAGCTAAAGTTGACTATTTCTTATAATCTTGAAGCCAATGGAAAGAGTGAGAGGGGTCACTCTCCTATCATTTATGCATTGGTCAAGGCATGTAAAGGTAAGCCAATTCAATGGCCTAAACTACTTCCATTTGTTTTATGAGCTGATAGGACTACTTACAATACTGTCACTAGTTATATGCCCATAGAGTTGATATTAGGACAAAAGCCTTTAATGCCCGCTGAAGAAATATATCCTACATGGATGTTTCTATCTTGGAAAGATGGCATTGATAGAAAAAAATTATAAGAGCTCCAGATAGAACAGTTGGGAAGGTTACTTGAGGACCTACAGATTACATTTGAAAGGTTAAAAGAGGCAAGGTTGAAAAATAAAGAAAGGTTTGATAATACTCATAGATTAGGACCTAAGCCTAAAGAAGTTGGAGATTGGATTTTAATTTATGATAGTAGTTTAGAACATCAACATAGTACTAAAAGAAAATTTGCAAAAAAATGGTTTGGTCCATATGTGGTAGTCATGGTCCATGATAATGCCACATATTCTTTACGCAAGCTAGATGGAGCTATCATTAGAATCCCAATAGTTGGAAAAAGGGTCAAGACTTTCAAGAGAAGAGATGGAAAATTTACAATAGAAGACCTTGAAGACATTTCAGCTCAACACTTGGAGGAAGGACATGAAGTAGAAGAACCTATGAGTGATTTAGATCACTTTCAAGAAGATGAATAGAGGTGACATGTGGCACATATCAAAGGATGTGCAGGTTTGGAGGGGGTGAATGTTGTACTATAATTGCTTACAGTATGTAAAATCCGCTCAAAATATATAATATGTTTATAGATTTAAATATGTATTAGAATGATTAGTAAAGTAAATTAAAAGGAGTTGATGTAAGATAATTTATTTTAGATTTTTACTTATTTTGGTTATGGCTTTTAAATTATATAGAGCCTAAATATTTAGTATAAAGCCTTGAGAGGCAATTGGGATCCAAAGAAGAAGAATTAAACTACTAAGAGGCCTATTTGGAAGGATGAAGACAAAGTGAGGATAAATGAAGACAAGGGGTGAAGTTCTTCATTCCTATTGGTTGAATACCATGTCCAATGGACTTTAAGGAGGCTGCCTGCAACAAGAATAAGGATTTTGGCAACTTCAAGGAAGCCATTAGGAAATCAAAAGCTAAGGTTAAAAAGCTTATTTTTTGGGCTACAATTTTGGTTTAAAAATTGAAGGATTTGGAATTTTTTAGGAGAGGAGTAGGCGCTTGAAGTTAAGATGTAAAAATTGTACCTATTGTCACTCTTTTGAGGATTGGAGGAGTTGTATGAGAGCTTTTGGAGATCGAGAGGTGCGGCTAGAGAGATGATTTCAAGATCAATACTTGATATGGAAGAATTATTGTAATTGGAATTCTAAAGAAGGAGATATTGGGAGTCAAAGACAGCAGATTGAATTCCAATGTAATAAATAGACCATTTTGTTGATAGTGATGGGGTTTGCCATATCTTGAGTTTCTGGACGAATTTTTGTCTCAAACTTTTCAAAAAAGTGTATAATTATGCCAAAAAGCTATATATCAAAGTTTCATAGCATTTGGACTTTTAGATTGTGAGATATAAAGAATTTAGTAAACAAGTATTTGTAAACAAGGGTTTGAAGCTATTGTTAGGGTTTTTATGATATCTAAAGATTGGTAATGAATCGACAGTTGAAATTTGTAGTAGTAGTTGTATAAAATACATCAGTACTTTATATAAATTTGGAGTAGATTTGAATAGTTGGATCAAAAGTTATGGATTATTGAAGTTTGGAAAAAAAATTCTCTTCCTATGGGGGAATGAGGGTTTAGAGTATTTTGTTCTATTTTGAGTGGTTTGATGAAATAGGACTTGTGTATTGGATGTAATAGTCCTATGAAGGAGTCTTTATATAAATTTGGAGGTTTTGTTATACTTAGATCTTGGTTGAATAATTAGTGGCAGCCAGAAGCCCAGCACTTTCTTGAGGCAAATTCTCTCTATCACGACAACGGTCCATATTGTAGTTGGACAAACTCATTTTCTGATATATTATCTTCTTTAACAACCGTACTCCTTATCTTATAGTTGCATCATTTCTTCAAAAAATATTGAGCAGTGTGCTTAAATTCTCTAGAATATAAATACAATCTTTCTTGGTGACAATGAGTCTTTTCTTGTTTAGGAAGAAAAGAGTTGACATGATTGAAGAACACTTCACTCTTGTCTCTATTTATATTATCTATCTAAGAGCTATATAGTGGTATTTTATAGGACCTCCTATATGTGTCTAATTTGCAAGACACATGTCAAATTTGTAAGACAAGTTTTCCATATGTGGGCCACGTACTTGCCTTGTTCCGCAAGCTATCAACATGTGTAACACATAGCTAGCTTATTCCACAAGCTACCAATATGTGCAATACATGGCTAGCTTTTTGACCAAGTTTTTAACCTATCAATCACCTATAGACATGTATAATGGTGATTCCACGTCTATAAAGCTTCTAGAAAGCTTCTTTATAAGATATTATCAAATTAATTTATTTTATCTACTTCTATTAATCTATATTAACTAAATAATTACTGAAATAAATCTTATGTCCATGACATTGGATCTTGCTCTTAATGGCTCTAACCAAGGTCATACTTGGCATTGAAATGTATTGTCTTCACTTTGTTCAATTGAAGGCTGTAAAAAGTGCACTAGTTCATTCGAAGCTTACATGGCCAACAAATCTTCTAAGTCTTATTTTCTCAATACTTAAAGATTTGATATAGTGACTAACTTACTTCTACCACTTTATTTTATCTTGGAACAGATGACTACATACAGATGAAGACTTTAATTTAACTCTCCCCTTTTTTATGAGTATTTTTTCAATCCAATCTTCACTAAAAATTTATCATCAAATATATTTGGATTTGTAGGGATAGAATTGATGAAATTCATGTACCTTTTGAGGCATATTGGTGAGATTTTTGGCTAGTTCACATGTGCGCTCATTAATGTCATAGCCCCACCAATGAACAATATATTTCAATTTGTCCCACCTTCACCATGAATCAAGTATCTTTTCAACCTTGTATTCTTCATGGTCTTCAATTTCAATATTAGGTGGCAATTTTTGTATCCTTCCTTGAATATGCAACTCTCTATAAGATTATAAAAGAGAGACATGAAAAACTAGATGTACTTTCATAGCAGATGGTAATTCTAAGCAATATGTCACTAAATTGATTTGCTTCTGAATAGAAAATAGTCCCGATCTTTAATAGTCTAACTTATCACATGGCCACTTAATCTTGAAGAAGCCATACCTTATCTCCAATATAAAAAGAAAATAATTGATTCCTAAATTTATCTATAGATGTCTTATAAGCATCTTGAGTTGCTTGTAATTGAAACTTCAAGGTTGTTTGGTATTGCAATAGTTGCTTTGTAAATTCTTTAGCCACTGGATTGTTGTTCTTTGTTGTACTCTATAGATCAAGCTTCAAATGATATTCATAGTAGGAATGAAATGGTATTTGTTGAGTTGAAGCATGAATAGTATGATTAGATGTAAATTCTACTAATGATAGATACGAGATCCAATTGTCTTCTTGATAGTTAATAAAATTTGATTAACTTATTCTACTTAGCGATTAGTTTAAAGATTGAAAGTTGAAGAAAATTTAATATCCACCTTTAATATTTCAAAAAGACATTTCTAGAACTTTGATATGAATTAGGATCCTTGATCAGATATGATATCATATGGTAGGCCATGATATTGATATATATTGTCAAGAAAGAGCCTTACCATTTCTTCACTAGATGTTGTTGTAGTAGGGAGAATTTGCCTTAAGAAAGTACTATCATATAACATGTTGTCCTGCTTAAGAATGCGCCAGGTACTTGGCTATGGAGGATGAAGTTGTGCTTCACATACACTCAAGAATCCTTAACAAGTTTGTCCATATATAAAAAGTATGATTTGAATAGCATAACAAGAATATTTGAATCAATGCAAAGTGCTTAAAAACACTCATCTTGATAACTTCATTCACACAAAAATTCCAAATACTTTCTTACTTGTTATAATCAAGCAACTAAGAGTCTCTATATAAGTCTTAATTTCAATCAATGAAATCCAATAACCTATAATTTTTAATCTAACTATCAATATAGTATGAAATTTTGCACAAAAATGTAAATATAAGCCTTTTGTATGCTTAAAAAGTTTTAATCCAATCCAATCTTATAAATTGTGGAAAATTGGCCAAACTGTGCACTGATGTCACTTGGTCGTCGGCTTGAAAGTTAAGGTAGAAATTCCAATAACAATTTCTTCTTTTACAACTATTAACTTCAGTTAAAATTTTATGTGTAGCTTAATCTTTAAGTCTTCTAACATTGTGCCAAATTTCTCCTTGATCCAACAAGTAGATCTTAAGATATTACCTCAAACAATCTTAAATTGCGAACTTTTGATATCTCTTTGTACTAAAGATTGAATAAATCTCAAATACACTATTAGATTGCTATAATTTTTCACTCAATCTTAGCACATTCAATCAATTATACATTGTCAAAATTTCAATTGTGGATGTCACACCAATTGCACAAAATAGTCAAAGTGCTAGATCTAATTTTATTGTATAAAAACATAATATCTCATAAAAATCCTAATTTTAAATAGCAATTGCTAAGTCCTCCTAAACCCTTTGAAAACAAGTCTCATATCTTTGGAATGAGCTTTAAGCTAGCTATTCAATTCTAGTTGCTAATTTCCAAATGACTTGGCTCCTTGCCCTTGGTGGCCATTTTTGTGGCTAGAGGTCTGATTTTGACCTTGTCCCATTTATGGTCGACCTTTGAGTATCAATCCAACTTATTTTAAGGATTTTTAAGCTCAATTCTATCTTTAATTTAATTTTAGTATTAACTATAGTAGCTTTTTACCTCTCCTATCCTATTTGTATTAACTTATGGCTTTTTTAAAGCCATAAAAGAGTTTCTACAACCTAGAAGAAAAATTTAATGACTAATTTTTATCTATTAGCTATTAAAGCAAGAAAATAATCTAAGAGGCTTCCATAAATCTTTTCTTAAGTATCTTAAGTTTCTATTGAAATAAGATAATTAAGTATTAAATACAAATTATTCTTATTCATGCTTTTTACTAAATAAATATATCACAATATAACAGCATTGGGCTTCTGGTTGCCACTAATTACTCAATTAAGATCCAAGTATTAAAAATCTTTCAAATTTATATAAAAGATTTTTTTATAGGGCTATTATATCCAATACATAAGTCTTTTTTCTTCAAAATATTCAAAATAAAACAAATACTCTAAAATCCTCATTCCCTTGTAGGGAGGGAATTTTTTCTAAATTTCAATAATATATAATTTTTAATCCATTTGTCTAAATTCACTCAAAGTATACATAAAATACTGATGTATTTTTAACAACTACCACCACAAATTTCAATTGTTGATTCCTTACTAATTTTTAGATATCACCAAAATCCTAGCAGTGGCTTCAAATCCTTGTTTATAAACACCTATGTATTAAATTCTTTATATCTCACAAACTAATAGTCCAAATGCTATGAAATTTTGATATATAGCTTTTAAATATTATAATATACCATCTTAGAAATTTTTTAGATAAAAATTCATTTGAAAATTCAAGATATGATAAATCCCATCACTATCAACAAAATGGCCTATTTACTACCTTGGAATTCAATCTATTGTTTTTGATTTCCAATATCTCCTATTGTAAGATTCTAAATATAGTAATTCTTTTACATCATATGTAGATCTTAAAATCACCTCTCTAATTGTATCTTTCAATTTTCAAAAGCTCACATACAACTCTTCCAATCTTCAAAACAATGATAGTAGATACAATTTGTACACCTTAATTTCAAGCATTTACTCCTCCTTCATTAAAACTCCAAATTTCTTTATTCTTATACCAAAATTAAAGTAAAAAAATAAGTTTTTTAATTTTAGTCTCCAATTTTCAAATGTCCTCATTGAAGTTACCAAAATCCTTATTCTTGTTGCAAGGAGCCTCTCTAAAGCCTATTGGATATGACCATTGACCAATAGGAATGAAGAACTTCATCCCTTATCTTCATTCATCTACAATTTATCTTCATCCTTCCAAATAGGCCTCTTAGTAGTTTAATTTTTCTTCTTTGGATCCCAATCTTCTCTTAAGGCTTCATACTAAATATTTAGGTTCTATATAGTTTAAAAGTCATAATCAAATTAAGTCAAAATCTAAACAAATTTTTTTACACCAACTTCGATTAATTTACTTTTTTAACTATTTTAACACATATTGGAATCTATGAATATATTATATATTTTAATTAATTTTTATATACTATAAGCAATTATAATACAATAACGTAGTTTTTTTGCAAGGGATCAAATGAGCCATCTTTGTGAATCAATCAGCCACTACAAAGATGCTATCCAATGAATTAGATCGTGGTAGATCTCTAATAAAATCCATTGAGATAAAGGACCATAATTGTCTTAAAATAGGTAAAGATTATAAAAATCTATAAGGGCAATATTGAGGATTTTTGGACCTTGAATAGATGTCGCAAGAGAGTACAAAGTCCTTCATTGCCTTCTACATTTGAGGCCATCAAAAATCTCAAGAAATAAATTCTAAGGTCTTGTTAAATTGAAAGTAATGCGCAGCAAGAAAACCATAGCAAGATTGAAGAACTTGCAATTGTATTGGTCTTTTTGGGATTTAAAAATGTCCTTCAAAGTATAGAAGGTCTTCTTCAAATTTGAACTTATCAGCATTTTTTTTCAAGTTATACTTTACATCAAAGGCCAAACCAATATTAGTAGTTGCAGCACGTACTTCATTGAGGAAGGTAGAATTGATAGGTGCAAATGTAATAGTGGTGCAAAGGTAAAATTGCTTCGATTGCAACAAAGTTGTATATTGTTGATCAAATGTTGCCTCTCCTGCTCTTGATATAAGATATGATCTCCTTGATAGAACATCAGACAATCTTTATTGCTTCCTAGGGCAATAAATAATAACAATGATAAATTGAGATAGTAACATATTCCATCGAGCTTAGCGGCAATTAAGAATTTAAGCTAACATAAAATATTCTAAATTCTTATAATTTGTATATATAATTACAGAATGCATTGCTCCTTCAAGAAAATAATACCATTCTTTAAAAGAATCTGCAATAGCAAGAAGCTTTTTATTATAAATTTCATAATTAATATCGACAATAGAAAACTTTTGAGAATAAAATACAACACAGTGGAATTTTTTGTCTATACCCATTTGTAAAAGTACGGCCCAAATGCAAAATCTGAAGCATCAGTCTCCAAGTAGAATACCTTTGTAAAGTCTAGATACACCAATATAGAGGTGTTGTAAATATCGTCTTAAGATTTTGGAATGCCTTCTTGACTTGAGGCCTCAATTCTAACTTATTCTTATAAGTCAATTAAATAAGAAGAGCAGCAACTTGAGAGTAATTTTTGATGAAGATCTAATAGAAGTTAGCAAATCTAAGAAAATATTATACATCTCTGACAGTCTTCGGAATGGCCCATTGCATAATTGCCTCTATCTTCTTGAAATCCATTGTCAAATCTTTAATAGATATGATGTATTCAAAAAATTCTATCTTAAGTTGATAAAATACACATTTCTTTGATTTGGCATTCAAACATGTATCTCATAGCTTTTGTAATACTCACTTGACATGCCCCTCATGTTCCTCTAGATTTTTTAAATAAATCAAGATATCATCAAGATAGATCACCACAAACTTGTCTAAATACTCTCAAAAGATGTCATTTATTAAATATTGAAAGATAATGGTGTCGTGGTAGAGAGAATTTGCCTCAAAAAAGCACTGAGCTTCTGGCTGCTACTAAATATTCAAAATATTCAAAATATTCAAAATATTCAAGATCCAAATTAATAAAATCCTCAAATTTTTACAAAAATCTTTTTTTTAAGGCTATTACACCCAATATATAAGCCTTATTCTCCCTTGTTTTGGAGAATTCTAAATTCTAAATCCTCATTCATCTATAGAAAGAGAATTTTTTCCAAATTTCAACAACCCATAATTTTTAATCCAATTGTCTAAATCCACTCCAAATTTACATGAAGTATTGATGTATTTTTTACAACTACCACTACAAATTTCAACTATTGATTCACTACCAATCTTTAGATATCACCAAAATCCTAGCAATAGCTTCAAATCCTTGTTTACAAACATCCATGTACTAAATTCTTTATATCTCATAATCTAAAACTTTAAATTCTATAAAACTTTGATAGATAGCTTCTTAGCATAATAATACATCTTTTTAGAAATATTGAAATGAAAATTTGTTTCAACCAAGACAGCTCAAGAATAACAAGATTTAAAAGAATCTTAATAACAAGATTTAAAAGAATCTTAATAACATTGAATATAATCTAGCTTCTATGATCTTTGAACAACGCTTGTATAGGCATGGTTTCATAGGTGATACTACTAGAGGATAAAAGTCATCTATCTATTACTTCTATATGAATAGGTTTGGATTTTTGTACTAGAGAAATTTTATAAAGCTTAGTGAATATCTCATCTATGAAACAAGTAGACGCCCCCAAATCTATCAAAGCGATTGTCTGAAGCTTTTGAGGTCTAAAATACAATAGGATTGTAAAATAATGAGCGGGTTGAGTAGAAAGAAAGGAACCTGAATAGTTTTAAAATGTTAGATTGTCCAATTGCATGGTCCCTACTATGGCTGAACATTATCATTTTCTTAAATAATTACATTCCTAGTTTTGATATTGTATCAATTTTATTTCTTTGAGCAATTACCAACCTTGTGGCCTTCTTCGCCACAATATAAGCAAAGATCTTCTTCCATTTGATGCTTCTTTTCTTATAGACTAAGATGTTTAAATTGTACTACATCAAACTGCATATCTTCTACTTCTAAGTGTGAATTCAAAATACTTGTTGATATAGCACGGATATGTTGGATTGCATATTGTCTTATTGAAGCCTATAAATGTTGATATTGTCAACATTGAAATAATTGGTTATTACATTTTATGGCTTTGCTAATGGCTTTATTAAGCAATTGTGGATTTGAAAGTAATAATAACAAATCCTTCATATCATCTCTTAATCTCTAATTGAATTGGCTCATTAAGGCTTCTTTGTCCCAATTGATATTGTATTCTAATTGTCTAAAATCAGATGTATAGACTGATATAGAGCGTGTTCCTTGAGGTTGTCATATTGTAATTACTTACAATATGTAAAATCCATTCAAAATACATAATATATTTATAAGGTTAGATATGTGTTAGAATGATTAGTTAAGTAAATTAAAAGGGATTGGTATAAGATAATTTATTTTAGAGTTTTACTTAATTTGATTATGGCTTTTAAATTATATAGAATCTAAATATTTATTATAGAGCCTTGAGAGGCAATTGGGGTCCAAAGAAGAAGAATTAAATTACTAAGAGGTCTATTTGGAAGGATGAAGATAAAGTGAGGATGAATGAAGACAAGGGGTGAAGTTCTTCATTCTTATTGGTCAATGGTCATGTCCAATAGGCTTTGAGGAGGTTGCTTGCAAGAAGAACAAGGATTTTGGCGACTTCAAGGGAGGCCATTTGGAAAATCAAAGACTAGGGTTAAAAAGCTTGTTTTTTGGATTACAATTTTGATATAAAAATTGAGAGATTAGGAGTTTTAATGAGGGAGGAGTAGGCGCTTGAAATTAGGATGTACAAATTATACTTATTGTCACTCTTTTGAAGATTGAAGGAGTTATATGAGAGCTTTTGGAGATCAAAAGATGTGGCTAGAGAGGTGATTTTAAGATCTACATCTGATGTAGAAGAATTACTACATTTGGAATACTAAAGAAGGAGATATTGGGAGTCAAAGACAATAGATTGAATTCCAAGATAGTAAATAGGCCATTTTATTGATAGTGATGGGATTTGCCATATCTTGAGTTCTTGGACAAATTTTTATTTCAAACTTTCTAAAAAGATATATTATTATGCTAAAAAATTATCTATCAAAGTTTCATAGCTTTTAGACTTTTAGATTATGAGATATAAAGAATTTATTACATAGGTATTTGTAAACAAAGGTTTGAAGGTACTGCTAGGATTTTGTCGATATCTACAGATTGGTAATGAATCAACAATTGAAATTTGTAGTAGTACTTTTAAAAAATACATTAATACTTCATGTAAATTTGGAGTGGATTTAGACAATTGGATTAAAAGTTATGGATTATTGAAATTCAAAAAAAATTTCCTTCCTATGGCGGAATGAGGGTTTTAGAGCATTTGTTATGTTTTGAAAGGTTTGAGGAAATAAGGCTTATATATTAGATGTAATAGACCTAAAAGAAAGACTTTTATAAAAATTTGAAGGTTTTATTATTTTGGATCTTAGTTGAGTAATTAGTTGTAGCCAAAAGCCCAGCGCTTTTTTGAAACAGATTCTCTCTACCACAATAATAAAATATTCAGATCATAATTGTTGCCCAACAAGGCTTATCATAAATGCGTCCATAAATGCTTCCATAAAAATTTCAAAGTTGTTCAAAATTGGTGATCTTTTTTCAAATAAGGGAGCAAATTATGATAGTCTTTGCCGCATAAATAAGGTGCCAATTAATCCAACCTGTGATTCTTTTGTCGGATAAGTATTAAGTTGTAGAATTATTATCAATCAAATTTGATTAACAAACCCTTGGAACTTTGAATGCATACCATCATATTTTTTCAAAAGATTAATTCAAGGTTCCTTATATTGTTAAACAAGTGGATTTTCTTGGCATAGCATGGGTAGTATTACATCTTCAAGCACAGAAGTTGAGGGTGGAAGTAGTCTAGATTGTAGTAGTCTATATTGTGATACTCTAGATGTTGCATCATTACAAAGTTTTGTAACAATCTCTTTAATCTCCACAATCCTAAGAAATAAAGTAGTAAGAGCACTTATAATGGCATCTAACTTAGACTTGGAAGATTTGGTCATATTAATGTCTTGACCTCTAACCATTCTAAGAGAAAGAAGAAATAAATCTATAAGAAAATAATATCAAATTAGAGAAGAGTAATCCGTTGTCATATGGTATAAACTTCTATCTAGAAATACATTGGGTATCTAGCTGTGAAGAATTTACTTGACAACTTGATCGCAAAAATCCAACAAGTGATTTGTCTTTAATAAAAAAAGACAAATAATACAACAATCTTACAAAAGAGAAGTTATATATATAAACCTTCTTATATTCAAGTAGGTTTATACAAAAAGTATTCAAATTTCTACAAAAATCCTTCAAAATTTTATTCACCCGCATGGACTTATTTCTTCTTGATCCAATAATTTTACAACCTAATAGTTATCCAATAATTCTATTAGAATCCAATAATTCTTGATCCAACTATTTAGTTTCTATAAAATTTTCATTAAAGTGTAGATAATTTTCTTAAATTTTATCAAAAAAACAAATCAACTATAAATTTATTTTCAATTGTCCAATATCTCAAAATCCTTAGCAGCTGCTTAAAACCCTAGCTCACAGACACTTGAGCACTATTTTTCTTATATCTAACAAATCCAAAATCCTAATGCCACAAACTTTTTATATATGATTTTGTGATATAAATATATACACTTCTGAAATTTTGAGCTAAAAATCTATCAAATTGCCTAAGATATAGCTCAAAATGTAACCACTAGTTAAGTGGGGTCACTTAGTGCCCTTAGCTTACAAGTACTAACTTCAACTTCTAATATTTCCTTCATTGCACCTTGGACTTTATCAAGCTACACATAAAAAGTGTAGCCAAGAAAGTGTTTTTTCTAATTCTAATCATTGATTCTCTATTGCTCTTTGTGTGCGTGAGTTGTACTCAAAAGAGTGATAGTAGGTATAATTTTGATATCCTCACTTTGAGTGCCTATATCTCTTTTCTTAAAAAGTCCAAATCATGCAAGATTTGCACCAAAACCATATCCAAAAATCCAAACTTGCTGATCTTAACCTCTGATGTTTGACTCCCTTCCAAAAACAAATCCTTAATCCCTAATAAATCCTCGAGCAATCTCCTTAAAGCCCATTGGACATGATTTTTGGCCAATAAGAATAGAGACTTTTATCATCTATCTCTATTCATCCACATAGATGGCCTAAGTATCCTCTTTCATATTAAAAATCATTTTCTAATCTTTTTTGTTATAAGATTTATATAATATGTGTTCTAAATATCAAATAAAAGAAATACATAAGATCTTCAGGATCACCAATGTCTAACAAAGGTGATTTAAGATATAAAAAAATTATCATCAATATAAATCAATTTTAAAATTTTTTAAAAAAAAATAAGATTGTATAAACCTCAATAATGACCTTTTCAGATAGATTCTTTTTAAACTAATAATCTAACCACATCTTACAATCAATAAAATTTACTATTAAAGCTTTCAATTAATTGTATAATGAATTGTATATTAAATATATATGTATAATTTTTTCCATATGATAACCAAACCACAACACGACACCGTAACCTCTAAAACATTGGTATACCTTTGAGTAGAGGAGTAATCCACTCTCTAACAAGAAAGATCCAACTCTGATATTGAAGATGAAATCAATCTTGACAAATTATCAGGGACATAAGGATACAAAATAAGAAACTTGAATTAGGACAAGGTTTCCAAAAGAAACTGTAGAATGGGTAGGAATTTTAGGATTTACAATACATAGTTTGTAGGATTAAGAATAGGCAAGAAGCTGATGAATGGCTAGTTTAGAAGGCAAAATGGATGAGGAAGTTAAGAAAAGTAATTATCATCGGTTGTGTAGCAGTTAACACAAATTGGGATAAATATAAATTGATTCGGAATAAAGGAGTAGGGGCTAAATTGTGATAGTCCTGAGCCGGGGTAAGCTTGGTGCTACCTCTCTCTTTTATTTTGTTAGGTTGTAGTGGAGGATCCGGATTCTATTCCGAAGGATTATACCATGTCAATGATAAAGTACAGTAATAAAATAGAAAGCTTTATATATGTAGATGAGTAAGAAATTATAATTGTTTGATGCGTGAGTTCGTTGTGGCGAATTGGAGGTTGAAGACCGGATATGTTAATGAAGTTTGATTGTGGATGAGAGTGTCATGCCGTATTGACTGTGAGAGTTGAGCGGTGAAGGAGAATATTGGAGCAACGATTTGTTTCGAGAAACATTCTGGGTGAGAAATTATTTCCAGTGATTGGAGAGAGAAGCGGATGTATGTAGTCTATGGGAATGGTGCAACATTGTCAATTGTTGTTATGAGCTCGGAAGAAAAGAGAAGAATACAATAGGAGAATTGGTAGAGGGTTGTATCACAAAGTTTATCTTTAGTTGCAAAATAGCAGAACCAATGGAATGGACAGCATTATTTTAAAAAACATGTATGTGAGCATTGGACTCTAATGTTCAAAAGGTGGTTAGTTGTGTGATCCTAATAGTTTAACTCAATGCAGATGGTCTTTCCTTGTGTTCAAATCCTCCTTTACAGATTTACTCTGGGTAGTATTGATAGAATAAGTGAGACGAACGAGAACAACATTTTGGCGCCGCTGCCAAGGATTGACAATAATATTGAGTGTTAGGAATTAATTACCGAATGAATAGTTAAATTAGTGATGGGAAGCAATATCAATAATAGATGATAAAAGATTATGATTAATAAGAATGAGAACATCGCTCTGAGAAAAATACGTCAGTCAAAAGGAAGACAAGAGAGAGCATAAGTAAGAAATTTGTTGCGGGCCGAGCAAGGACGGAAGCTAAAAAGGAAGCATCGGCAGAGTTGGATTAAACCATGGTTGCATGCCTGTCAGCACATTCGAGCATACTAAGAACATGAAAGATCTTTAATATTTCAGATATATATATCCTTAAAGAAAGTACTCGCGGATAATTCCGCGAATAGCCCAATGTATTTCTTGAGCCCATTAACGGAAAGAGAACGGAGCACAGAAGAATTAGATATTCTATTGGGTACTTTTCCAATAGTAGATACAACCGATTCTAACAAGGCTAATTCTTCAATAAGGAATGTATTGCTTGCCAGTAAGGGCCAATTCAGTGTATTCTAAAATTCGTCATTTTCACTTCAACTTCAACCAATAAAATTATTTGCAGATAATAATACCAAATTGTGGAGGCCTAAAAGTCTGAAAAAGACAATTGAGGGAGGCAACGTTTATTTTAACAAGGAAGTGAGTAGAATATTATCACCTTCAATGGCGGCGGGGGATCCAACAATACTAATTGTGGTACAAATGGGTACGGTGGGTGATCGCACAACTAGCGTAGCCCCATTACTTATCTTTAGGGGTCTGCCAGGAGCCGACCCAGATCAACACTTATGTCAATTCTTGACCGCATGTGTAGCCAATAGTGGTAGAATTGAAGACATTTGGTTAAGATGGCTGCTAGTGACCTTGAAAGACACGGCATTTGAATGGTATAATCGCCAACTTGTGAGACAATTTTTTAATTGGGAGGCATTGCAAAATACATTTTTGACTCATTTTCGACCAATAGGATTTGAAGGACGTCTTAGAAAAAGATTAATGAATAGCAAAATAGTATCGGGAGAAGCGGTGTAGTCATATTATGGTCGAGTAGCAGATATCCTTTGTAAATGGCCAAATAACCAAATGTCGGATTTGTTTGTTATGTCTATATTAGTTAACAAACTTTATCCACCCAGAATTGAAGATATTTATAAAAGAGGCCCAACCTGCGATTGTGACTGCTTCACTTCACCGAGATAAGGTATGGGAAGAATGTCATTATGACTAATTCTTAATCACATGAGCCACAATAATTCCATCTCAAGGAGGATATCAAATACCAATCCGGAATGAAACAGTGAATAGTTACCCAAGGACAATTGACTACAGTACAAATCTTACTATTAATCCGCAAGGAATAGTGAATGTTGTCTTATTGCAGGCTATACCACCAACAACTACTATTCCAAACCCCCCATACTCTCCATATCAAAAACCAATATCTATAAAAGAGTTATCTAATGAACTAGTATCAAAGGATGCAAATGAGACTTTGTTGTTAACTTTGACAAAGAAGATGGATGAGTTGGCTGTTAATCTGGCAAAGGATAAGAAAAAGAGGCATAAACCGACTAATATGCGCCCCAATATTTGGTGCAGTAATTGTAAGGGACAAGGCCATATAGTAATGGAGTCTCCTTCACTATCCCAAAGGACTATGGAATGTACATTTTGTGGAGGTAAGTATGTAACCACCTATCGTTGGAATTTAAGAAAGCAACAACACTTAGGAAATCAGACCATGATTCAACCAACTTCATGGGATGTTAATCAAATTCAAATAGGAAATAGGTTTGGCTAGAATGGGAATCGTCCTATAAAACAAAATAGAAATTTCTATAATTTTTAAAATTTTGAATATAGCCAAGAAGGTGATCTCAATTCTCAAGGTTTTGTGCAAAATCAGAAAGGACAACCTCAATATCCACCTATTCAGAATCCAATTTCAGATCCTACAATACGAACTGGTCAGGTGAGATCCTTTATCTATCAAACCTGGAACAAGCCTAGCCGGTATATATCAATCGAGACGGCCTATATTCTAGATGGAGGAGGAAGAAGACCACTTCGATGCTATCGATGCAGGCAGCTAGGACATTATGCTAGTGAATGTTCCAATTCTAGAGCCAGTGATGATTATGCTTCAGTATGTGGAAATTATAAGCAATCTAGACATACTTATCAGTAGTGCAATGCTCCATTTAATGTTTATAACCGAGATCAGCGTATTCAGCTACAAAGTAAGATGAAAGATAATATCCGAGTTCTACGAGATTCTCTGAAAAATTGGGTGGAATGCGTCCATGCAGTACTTACTCGGGCCTAGCAAAAAGGAAAAGATCTAATTCAAATATTGAAAGTACCAATTGTGACGGACCAATATAATTTATTGAATGGTACTCCAAATCTAACACTAGTATCGAAAATATTATCAACGAGGGCATCCAATTTGTCTGTGCAACTTGAGGATGTTCTTAGCCCCGAGATAATGATTCAACCAAAACCAGTACAAATATGTGCAAAGGTTTGGGAGCCACCTTATCCATTAAAAGATCCTCTCATAGACAAGAATTACGACAAAGTCCATTCAGACACCTGAGAACAAATTTGCCATTACTCCCTAATCAAAGTCTCAATTGATATGAGATTTTAGACATAGACTCTTTATAGTGTAAGTAACATGTATACAAAAAATAAACTTCCAATTCTTCTTGAAACTCAAATTCTAGCTTAAAGCAAATCCTTCTATTTATCTAACTTCTTCAAAACCCTAGTTTAGTTTGCTGGGTTTAACTAACCATATCTCACTCATTCTAAACTCATTTCTATCAATTCTTAGACGTAAAATGTATAACTTGAAGTTTAGTTTCAAATCCAACTTCTAGATTTCTTGTTAGTATCTTAAAACTTCTAATATACCCTGAAAAGTGACAGTAGGTGTCATATTAGTAGTCTAAGTTCAAACAAGCATATCTCTCTCATGTAAGCTCCAAATCATCCGTTTCTACCACCTAAACTCATGCCAAGAAGAAGCTCTCTTTCAATATCTCTTTGGATTTGCCAAAAAACCCCGTCTTCTTCTCCTCCAAGCTCATCAAAGAAGTCGTAGCCAAGGTCTTCAAGGTCCAAGTCAACAATTAATAGTTTAAAGTTATAAAAACCCCAAATCTAATCCTCCAAGTCAGCACTATTAATGGTAGTCGACTTTTGACATCCAAATCTACTATTTATCCTTGATAAAATCCTAAATTCAACCTCAAAGTCAAAATTCCTTATATATACAAATATAACCCTGAATCTACTAAGAATCTAAGATTGGAAAAAAGATAAAAGAAATAAAAGAAAGTTTCAAGGCTAGATCAAAGATAAAGTTAAGATTAAAGATAAGGTAAAAATTTAACCAAAGAAAAAGAAAGAAAGTGAGAAATTTTTCCTAAACTATATAAAAACTTAGATTGGTAAGAAGAAAGAAAAAACATAATAAAATTTTGAAGAAAAGATAATTAAATTAGGTTTCTATATATGGATGTATTTACTTCACAACATCGTAGAACGTTAACTATTGGAGATAATAGTGACAAGATTGTTTTACAAATGTATCCAATTCAATATCATGGAGAGTCTCAAATTATTGGCACAGAAGCAACATCTGAAGATGAGGGCTAATTTGAGGTAGAGTACGCTATCGTACTGTAATTGCTTATAATATGTAAAATCCACTCAAAATATATAATATGTTTATAGGTTTAAATATGTATTAGAATGATTAATAAAGTAAATTAAAAGATGTTGATGCAAGAAACTTTATTTTAGATTTTTTACTTAGTTTAGTTATGGCTATTAAATTATATACAGCCTAAATATTTAGTATAAAGCCTTGAGAGGCAATTGGGATCCAAAGAAGAAGAATTAAACTACTAAGAGGCCTATTTGAAAGGATGAAGACAAAGTGAGGATGAATGAAGACAAGGGGTGAAGTTCTTCATTCCTATTGATTGAATACCATGCCCAATGGACTTTGAGGAGGCTGCCTCCAACAAGAACAAGGGTTTTGGCAACTTCAAGAAGACCATTAGGAAATCAAAAGCTAGGGTTGTGAAATTTAGGATTTTGGGTACAATTTGAGTACAAAAATTAGAGGATTTGGGGTTAGGATAAAGAAGTTATAGCTATTTGAAGATAAGGTGTCAATATGAGATATACTATCACTCTTTTGAGGATTGGAGGAGTTGTATGAGAGCTTTTGGAGATCGAGAGGTGCGGCTAGAGAGATGATTTCAAGGTCTATACTTGATTTGGAAGAATTATTGTAATTAAAAATCTAAAAAAGGAGATATTGGGAGTCAAAGACATCACATTGAATTCTAAGGCAATAAGTAGGCCGTTTTGTTGATAGTGATGGGGTTTGCCATATCTTGAGTTTCTGGACAAATTCTTGTCTAAACATTTCTAAGAAGATGAATCTTTGTGCTAAGAAGCTATGCATTAAAGTTTTATAGTATTTGGACATTAGATTTGTGAGATATGAAGAATTTAGTACACGGGTATTAGTAAACAAGGGTTTAAAGCTACTATTAGGGTTTTTATGATATCTAAAGATCAATAACGAATCAATAGTTGAAATTTGTTGTGCTAGTTGTTAAAAGCACATCAGTACTTCATATGAGAGTTTGGCAGATTAAAATAGTTAGATTAAGAGTTATAGGTAAATGAAGTTTGGAAAAAATTCCCCTCCTACGAGTGAATGAGGGTTTAGAATATTTTGATATAGTTGAGTGTTTTTTTGTAAAATAAGGCTTATGTATTGGGTGTAATAGCCTTAAAAAAAAATTTCATAAAATTTTGAGGGTTTTATTATTTTGGACCTTGATTAAGTATTTAGTTGCAGCCAGAAGCCCAGTACTTTCTTGAGGCAGATTCTCTCTACCATGACAATGCTATAGTTAATAATGCAAAGCAAGTTGATAAGGACCCAATTCACATGCAGAAGCTAGGCATGTTATATCAGTGTAAAGGACTAGGGGAATATTTTTTTGTATCAGGAGGATGCAACGAATTCTGACGATGACATCACGGACTAGATGAATAATCGCGCGATAAATGAAGTTGGTACATTGGAACCAGAATTGGATAAGTCCAATTTATCGGACCATATGACGGATTCAGAGCAGAAGGGGCAAATCAAACCAGGAATTAATGAAGAACCTGTGTGCCAATCCATTAACTTGGGTTCCAATGAAACATCCCAGATTATCAAAGTATACACCGGTATTGCGGGTACGAAATTGAAAAATTGGAAAGAATTCTTTCTAAATCATAAATCTGCTTTTGCTTGATTGTACGCGGATTTAAAAGGTATTCCTATCAAAGTTTGTGAGCATTGAATTACCTTAGAGGAAGATGCTACAACAGTTCGTCAAAGACAACATCGTCTTAATCCAAAATATTCTCTTATGGTCAAGGAGGAAGTAAATAAACTTTTAACGTGGGCTTCATATATCTAGTCCAGTATAGTAAATGGATTTCAACAATTATGATAGTGCCGAAGAAAAATGGAAAAATCTATATCTGTCAAGACTTCTATAAATTAAATATGGCTACTAAGAAGGATTATTTTCCTTTACTTTTTACGGTTAAAATATTAGACGCAGTAATTGGGCATGAATGTTTTTCCTTTTTGGACGGATTTTTGGATTGTAATCAAATAAAAATTGCAGAAGAAGACCAGTTGAAGATTACTTTTATTACAAATTGAGGCACATTTGCTTATAAAGTGATGCCATTTGGATTATGTAATGCCCCGGCCACATTTCAAAGGATAATGATGCAAGCATTTCAGGACTATTTACAACTGTCGATGGAGATATTTTTAGATGATTTTTACACATTCAGTATGACAGCAAATCATTTGGAACGTCTTGGTAACTGTTTGGACCAATGTGATAAATATAGAATATCTTTGAATTTTGAAAAGTATCAATTTGGCATACTATCGAGAAAGCTTTTGGGACACATCGTTTCCGTGACTGGTATCGCTTCTGACCCAGATAAAGTTACTCATATTTTGGCTTTACTAAAGCCAGTAATAGTGTCTCGTGTTCGGGGTTTCGTAGGCCATGTCAACTATTATAGGTGGTTCATTCATTTATTTACAGAAATATATCAACCATTAATGAATCTCTTATAGAAATCACCATCGGATGGATCTAGTCTAATTTGGACTGAGGAATGTATAGTTGCATTTGAGGAGTTAAAATGAAAATTTATGTCAACATCGGTACTTGTTGGACCTTGTTGGACAAAATCCTTTCATGTTTATTTTGATGCCTCAAATGTTGCTATTGGATCTGTGTTAAGCCAGAAAGATGAAAAAGATTTAGATCATCCCATCTATTATGCTAGTCGATAATTTATTGCTGCGGAACAAAATTACACTACAACTGAACGGGAAGCCTTGGGTATGATCTATTATGTCCAAAAATTTTGGCATTATTTGCTTGGTTACCCATTTGTATTTCATCTCGATCATGATGCTCTTAAATATATGATTAATAAATCTCAATTGAGTGGCTGCATTGCTCGATGGATGTTATTCCTTCAAGAATTTAATTTTACTATTAATTTTACGTAATAGGCAAAAAAGATATATTTTGGTAGCAACTGATTATGTGACAAAATAGGCGGAGGCGATGGCAACAAAAATTCATAATGCCAATATCGTAGCCACATTTTTATATGAGAATATTATCACTCAATTTGGATGTCCCAAAGAATTGGTTAGTGATCGTGGAATCCATTTTAATAATTCTACAATTGAGCTTTGACTGATAAATACAAGATCAAGCATCGGAAGACAACCCCATATCATCCTCGGGCCAATGGGCCGACTGAAAGGACCAACGATGTCATAATACGTGCAATTTTGCTCAAGAATGCTCCGGGCACCTGGCTGTGGAAGAGAAAAAGGAAATACATAACAACAAGATTCTAACAACTCTAATAGAATCCTAAATAATTTCTATTAAATCTTAACAATACTAATCAAACTTTGATCCAATCTTTAAGCAATTACAAAAGAAGAGTAAATAAATCATACATTAATCATAATAGAAAATAATATATAAAATATTAAATTTAGAAAATACTAAAAATAGAATCTTAGAACCCTAAATCATATCTTATTCAAATCATAGGTCAAATCTTAGTCAAAAACCTAAATCAAATCCTAAATCAAACCCTGGTCAAAACCTAAGTCAAATCCTAAGTCAAACCTTGGCCAAATCCTAGTCAAATCCTAGTCAAAATCTAAGTCAAATCCTTAGTCAAACCCTCTTCAAACCTTGGATCAAACCCTGGTCAAATCCTAGTCCAACCCTAAGTCAAATCCTAAGTCAATCCTTGGTCAAAACCTTGATCAAATCCTAGTCAAATCCTAAGTCAAATCCTAAGTCAATTCCTAATCAAAACCTAAATCAAACCCTAAATCAAATCCTAAGTCAAATCCTGGCCTAATCCTAGTCAAATCCTAAGCAAACCCTAAATCCTAAACCAAACCCTAATCAAATCTTAAACCAAATTCTAACCAATTCAAATCAACCCTAGAAAAAATTAGAACCTCAATATCTGCTGATTAGACTGTTGATCTTACTTAAAACTTTGTATACCTTTCAATCTCTTAGTCAACAATAAGCACAATAAATTTGAAGGAAATCAAACTTATCAAATGGAAGAAAAACCCCAAAAACTTCTCGGGTGTTGGTCGGCCTCCTTTTCCAACCTTGATGCTAATCTTCTAGTGCTGATTTCTCTCTTTTTCAACATTCAATTAGTCTCAAATCACTCATGTGTATAGGAAAACAAGTCTATTATCCACACAAATAAAAATTACTCCAATCCAATTGGCAGATTGCTCAAGATCTTAAAAACCCTAATTGACCCTCAAAATTTAATTTTCGAGACCTTGACCCACTTAAACCTCAATTACATACAACTAAATCATTAGATTCAACTCAAATTCATAGCACACATTAACAACAATACCCAAAAATCCACAAAGTTCTAGCCATAGATCTGCTACAAAACTTTTGAAATTGCCTAAAACATCAACCTTATTTTATTTCACAAAATCCCAAGTTGCCAAAAACAACCTTGACTTTGCAAAGCTATTACAAAGTCATTTTTTCTCCAAATCACTCAAAATCAACTTTTGTACAAAATCTTTCAAGTCTCCTCTCTAAGTCTAATCTTCAATCTGAAAAAAACCCCCCGGATCCGCCGTAGGCACGCAGCTTTGTGCCTCGGGGTCTGATTGTGATCACAACTCATAACCGGTCCTTTCTGGGTATCTATTTCAAGATTTTTGTGGTAAGTTTTTTTGAAACCTCTTCTTAACTCTCTCCTATATATTCCTATATCATTTTATTTTCCAATCTACTTTGTTTTGTCTTACTTATGGCCCTACAAAGTAAATAGAAGCTTATTTATAAAAAAGGCAATATTAAAACCCATTAGTTTTATTCCTTTTTTACTATTATCTATTTTTTCTAAGATAATTTGTTACAATATTTTGAACTAAGATCTTCTATAATATACTATTTCCACACTCTTTCACCTAGTAATCACATTATATCATGACATCCACCCCCCCTGAACCTGTGCATCCTCCGATATGCGCCATTGGTTTTTTCAATAGATCAATGTATGATGCTCTTTATCTTGGTCAAATTCTTGATCTTTAATTTGTTCTTCTTCTTCTATTTCAATACCCTTCAATAGATTTTATTCTTCATCAAAATGTATATATATTCCCTTTTGTCTGAATAACTTGACACACTTGCGTGCTATAGGTGTCTTCAATTGTGTTCCATCAAGTTCCCGTAACAAATATGCTCCATTGTCATAGACTTCTATCACAACATATGGTCCAAACCAACACTTAGAAATTTTTTGTAATGTACTATGTTGATTATCCAAACTATTATCATATATTAATATCCAATCACCTTCTTCTAACTTCTTAGGCCGAAGTCGTTGCATTTTATTAAACCTTTCTTTATTCCTTTCCCTTGCTTCTTTCAACCTTCTTATTGCCACTTCAATGTCTTCAGGTCTTCTTTCAAATTGTTGAATGCATAATGCTAAAAGCTCCTCTCTGTTAAGATCATCCTTTCAATGTATTATTCTCCATGTAGGCACTGTTTCTTCTATTGGCATAATTGACTTTTGTCTATACATTAATTCAGAAGGCATATAACCAGTCACTGTGCTATGAGTTGTACGATCTGCCCTTAATGCAAATGGTAGTAGTTTTGGCCATTGATGTACTTTGCCATTGCATGCTTTTACTAACGCCTTAACAATAGGTGAATGTCCATGCTCACTCTGTCCATTACCTTCTAGATTATATGCTGTTGTCAAAGAAAGTTTGATTCCCATTCTACCAAAGAGTTCTTTTGCTTCTTTTGCATCCAATTCACCTCTATCTGCCGTGACTTTTCCAATACAACCATAGCGACAAATAATATCTTCTAAAAGAAATCGACATATACTTTCAGTACTCTTTGTTCTTAATACTCGTCCTTCAACCATATTTGATAAATCTTCACGTGCGAGTACCAAATATTTCATTTGTCCAAGTCCCATAGGCATTGCCACTAAATCTACTACCCTCTTATAATGTAGTGCTAGAGGATAAGTTGGATGTAATTCATCTCGATGTCGAATGTTAGAATAGAATTGACAAATTTCACATGATCCTATAAAATCAACCACATCTTTATATATGCCTTTCCACCAATATTTTTCCTTCAATTTAGTAAAAGTTGCCCATATTCCTCTATGCCCTGCCCACAAACTCTCATGAAACTCCTTGATAATCTTTTGTTGAGCTTCTAAATTACATATCACTCGTTGTGGTACTTCTCCTCTTCTCTTTGGATACTTCCATAAATATCCATTACATAAAAAATATCCATAGGCTTTCTTACAAATTTTCTTAAATTTTTGATCTGTCCAATCTTCTTGTCGCTTTAAAGTACTTAGATACTTTCCAATATCTTCCCATTCACCTTCATATGAGTCTTTTAAAAATAATTCCAATGGTATAGTCAAATATGCACCTTTTTCTTTTGATAATGCATTAGTATAAAAATTTGCACCCACATTATCTTCCATATCAATCATGTCTTCTTCATCATAATACCTTGCCCTTGATAACATATTTGCAACTGAATTATCCCTCCCTACAATGTATTTAAACTCTGAATTCAAAGATTTGATATATGCTATCCACCTTAACATAGCAATATCAGGAGTTGAACAACTTGTAATCATGCCTAATAAAGGCAAACAATTTGTTTCTACAACTACCGATGCACCAATCAAATACTCCTTTTTATTTTTCATGGCAGTTACTACATCCCATAATTCTCTTTTAATTTGTGCATATGCTCTTTGTCTAATATTCAAAACCTTTGCTCCAAATCGTACTACATATCTATTCCCTTGTTCATCGTCATGTCCAATTGCCCAACCAATTCCAATTGGACTCGCATCAACTGTTAATATTATTGATCTTCTACATTCATAATTCACTTTCTTCAAAGTTGGAGGTGAAGAAAAAAATTCTTTCAATTTTTCCATAGCTTTTCTTTGTTCATCTTTCCATTGAAACCTTTTATTATTCCTTAATAATTCATATAATGGATTTGCCACATGTGCAAAATGAGGTATGCATATATGATAGAAAATGCACGCTCCTAAAAATCATCTCACTTCTGTAGTGTTTCCACATTCTTTCATCTTTTTAATAATATCAATCTTTTCAATACTCGGCTTACGTCCATATGATCCATACATGTGTCTAATAACTAGTAGGCTTACGTCTATATGATCCACACATGTGTCCAACAACTAGTATTTCATTTATCCCAAACATAGACTTTGAACTTGATAAGGTCAAGTGTACCTCTTCCAACCGTGATAAAATCTTTTCACAATCATTAATATGATCTGCAACAAATCTTCTACAACCGTTCTGATCCAATGTCTCATCTTTTTCTTCTTCTACACATCCTTTAATTGGAACATCATCTAAGAATGGCATAGTCTTTTCTGGTATAAATTCCCTCAATACTTTGTTCATTCCATTCATCATATGAGCTACTGAATTAGTAGCCCCTTGAGGTAATGTACATATTTTTACCAAATCCAATGGAGTCTTCATAGTAGTTAAATCTCTATTTTGTAATGCCAATTGAAATTGATCATATCATGAGTAAAAATCACCTATCGAATAGATTGCTCTTCCTGCAAATGCCTCTACAAATTCATCCACAATTAGACTTGAATCCATATTTCTAATGGTTACTTTATTTACAAGTTGCATATCTTGTATAAATCTCATTGTTCCATTTTTCTTTGGTATCGTAAACCATCAATTTGAGTAAGGTGCTATAGACGGTTCTAAAATCCCCATTTCAATCTTTTCATTGAGTAAGTTTATTAACTTGGATAAATGTGCTCTTGGTATTGGAATTGGTCGTAAATTCCATGGTTCATGAGGAACAACAAAAATAACCATAGGTGCTACAATATTTGGATCAACACATCCAATTTCATGTGCTTCAAATGCAAAAGCCTTTCCATGTCATGAAAGCATATTTCTAAAGCATTTTTTTTCACATTTTGTCAAAAATCCTTCACATCCAACCCTTAATCCATCTAATGTAGCATCCATAAATTTATGCCCTATCTTCTTAGGATCTCTCAAATTTGGTTGTGTAGATGCTCCTCTCACCTTCTCTTCACAATTTGATAGTAGTGGCAAAGCCACTGGTTTAATCTTTTTTGCCACTGATTTATACTTAGTTTCAACACATACCTCTTGGCGACTTAAATTTTTCATAAAGTTTTGAATTTCATCATAAAATTCTTTAGAACATATATTAATAAATTTATTATTTCTTTATAATCCATATTGTAATAAATAATTTAATTTTTCCATAGTATATGCAAATCCAACTTCTTCAAATGATCCTGATATAAATTCATCCTCAACCAATTCTCCATTTTCTTTCAAAGTTTTTTCCATATTTTTAATATAACGTTTATTTATTCTTTTCATCCTTTCTATAGTTTTAAAAGATAATACACCATCTTGTTTCAATCCAATAAGTCCAATAGGTAATGCCATCTTTGTTAAATCCTCAAGCTCTTCAAAGTTCTCATTTGATATTGGCTTTTCTCTCAACTTATCACGATTTCTTTCATGATCAGCACAAACAGTTAAAAATTGAATTGCTTTCATTCCATCTTGGCTTCTTATTCTTGCATAGGCTGAACCATCATCTATAATCTTTGTTTCCATTCTTGTGGTAGTAATAAATGGTTGTCCCAATATAATTGGATATGTAGACATATCTTGTACAAAAAAATGTTGTTCATGAATGACATCTCCTATCATCACCTTTATATTTGGACAAGCTCCATACAATTCTCCCTATGAATTATTTGCTGATCTTATCATCCATCCATGTTCAGTATCAATTGGCCATTTTTCCTTCCTATATAACTCTTTTGATATCAAGTTGATTTCAGAACCATGATCAATTAGTGCTACAATCGGCTCTTCTAATTCTCCTAATTTTACTAAATTTTTTGTTGTAGCTCTTGTCCAAAGACTTTGAGAATAATGACTAGAAGCTTAAGTACTATCTTCTTTATCTGTGAACTTGACTCGTGAAACATCTCCAACCAATTGTATTTCAATTTCTTCATCTTCATTGCTTCCCATTGCTTTTGTACCTTGTATATTTGATGTTATAGTATCACCAATAGATTGTCTTTTTCTTTTTATTGTATCAATAATAACTTCATGAAATTCTCTTTTTGCAATTCCTAAAATCTCATCAATTGTAAATTCAATCTTTCCACTTAAAATCCGCTCCTCCAATACCCTTTTTAAATCGGTAGCAGCTTCAATATCTGATTGTAATTTATAAGCAGGGGCCTTTTCCTTCTCTTTTATAAAATCTCTTTCTTTGATAGGAACATTCTCTATTGTCTCTTCATGCATAGTATTTTTGTGTTGTCGTGCTTTTTCTCTTCTTGTAGTCCTTTTTGATGGCCTTTCGTTATTCTCATCTTTTTTTTTTTTTTCTTCTATTAATGCATCATATTGATTCCTTGCAATATGAGCATGTACCGATAATCCATCTACAGGATCATTCCATCCAGTAATTTGTTGAATGTCATTTCCAACATGTTTTAAATCATTTTTGATAAAATTTTCTCTTTCAGCATAACTCATTGCACTTGTGCACAAAGAACTAGATTCTCTTGGAAGTTTAAGATTTATGCTTAAGCACTTGCCTCGATTTGCTTCTATCCAATATGTTGATGTTTCATTGCTTGAGATTTTAAATGATTCTCTTGCAAGTGCCTTCATTCTTCCTTTATCAAAGTTTGTCTCCAATTTTTTTCTACTTTCCTTTAAATGTATCATACCATCTTTGAAAAAAATAATTCTTTTGCGTAGGGCCTCTGTAAAATCTTCACACTCCCTTCTTGAATGATCCACGCTATCACACCACATGCACATGTATACTAAACCATCCATTTGTCCAAATTTTTGTCTTGTTGATACCTTCGATGATTAGCTCTTTTCTTCAAGTTTTCCAAATTTTATTTGAAAATCTCTCATCCCTCATATGATTTCATCAATGCCCATTTCTTCTTTCTTTGATGTTGCCATTGAAGGTTGAATCATAGGTGTAGGATGGTTTCTAGGTAATTTTACCTTAGAAGCTTGCAATGGTCTTTGAATACCCACCCTATCTTTTCTCCTTTCTCTTTTTGCAAGTACTCCAATTGCTTCTTCCACTTCCTTCCAATTTGATGTCAGTTCTTCTTCTTCTTCTTTATCTTCAAATAATATTTCCAACTTCTCCTGTAGCTTTCTATCAACCACTTGAAGAAAAAACTCTACTTTGCTTGGATCTAATAATAGCTTCTCTTTCTTTGATAGATGGGAATATTGCCTTTCAAACTCCCTCAATAATTCTATTGCTTGAAGATCCTTCTTAGGCCTTTCAATCTATTCAAAAAATGTCCTTTTTGTAACCCGATCACTGTCTTCAAAAAAATATTCATCCTTTAATGCTTGAAAAAACCTTTCCCATGAATCTCCAGATTGTCCTATAATGGACTTCACATGACTTCTTATCTCCGGTATAGTAGCCAGTTCAAATAATTGAACCATCTCCTTCTCAGAAACATGCTTCGATTCCATTTCCTTAATATAACATCTTAAATATTTTTTAATATTCTTCCCTTCAAATTGGTCAATTTTGTCCACAATTGCCTATAATGCCTTATTTGCCATACCTTCCTTATGATCTTTCACCTATTGTTGTTGCATGAATAAAGCAAATGCTTCAAACATGCTTGCAGAGTTAGGATCAAAATACATACCTTGTCCTCCTTTGCTACCTCCACTTGCAACTCCATTAGGAGCTCTAATTGATGCACAATCCATAATTCCTCATTCAACTTTCTTGCCTTCCTTCTCCATAAGTCAAATAAATCCAAAAAATTTCCAATAATCTTCCACCTCAAGCTTTTCACGTCGGATTCACCAAATTATGTCGTAATACGTGCAATTTTGCTCGAGAATGCTCCGGGCACCTGGTTGTGGAAGACAAAAAGGAAATACACAACAACAAGATCCTAACAACTCTAATAGAATCCTAAATAACTTCTATTAAATCTTAACAATACTAATCAAACTTTGATCCAATCTTTAAGCAATTACAAAAGAAGAGTAAATGAATCATACATTAATCATAATAGAAAATAATATATAAAATATTAAATTTAGAAAATACTAAAAATAGAATCTTAGAATCCTAAATCATATCTTATTCAAATCCTAGGTCAAATCCTAGTCAAAAAGCTAAATCAAATCCTAAGTCAAATCCTAGTCAAAACCTAAATCAAACCCTAAGTCAATCTCTGGTCAAAACCTAAATCAAATCCTAAGTCAAATCCTAAGTCAAATCCTGGCCAAATCCTAATCAAACCCTAAGTCAAATCCTAAATCCTAAATCCTAAATTAAACCCTAAATCCTAAACCAAACCCTAATCAAATCTTAAACCAAATTCTAACCAATTCAAATCAACCCTAGAAAAAATTAGAACCTCAATATCTGCTGATTAGACTGTTGATCTTACTTAAAACTTTGTATACCTTTCAATCTCTTAGTCAACAGTAAGCACAATAAATTTGAAGGAAATCAAACTTACCAAATGGAAGAAAAATCCCAAAAACTTCTCGGGTGTTGGTCGGCCTCCTTTTCCAACCTTGATGCTAATCTTCTAGTACTGATTTCTCTCTTTTTCAACATTCAATTAGTCTCAAATCACTCATGTGTATAGGAAAATAAGTCTATTATCCACACAAATAAAAATTACTCCAATCCAATTGGCAGATTGCTCAAGATCTTAAAAACCCTAATTGACCCTCAAAATTTAATTTTCGAGACCTTGACCCACTTAAACCTCAATTACATATAACTAAATCATTAGATTTAGCTCAAATTCATAGCACACATTAACAACAATACCCAAAAATCCACAAAGTTCTAGCCATAGATTTGCTACAAAACTTTTGAAATTGCCTAAAACATCAACCTTATTTTATTTCACAAAATCCCAAGTTGCCAAAAACAACCTTGACTTTGCAAAGCTATTACAAAGTCATTTTTTCTCCAAATCACTCAAAATCAACTTTTGTACAAAATCTTTCAAGTCTCCTCTCTAAGTCCAATCTCCAATCTGAAAAAAACCCCCCGGATCCGCCGTAGGCACGCGGTTTTGTGCCTCGGGGTCTAATTGTGATCACAGCTCATAATCGGTCCTTTTTGGGTATCTATTTCAAGATTTTTGTGATAAGTTTTTTTGAAACCTCTTCTTAACTCTCTCTTATATATTCCTAAATCATTTTATTTTCCAATCTACTTTGTTTTGTCTTACTTATGGCCCTACAAAGTAAATAGAAGCTTATTTGGAAAAAAGGCAATATTAAAACCCATTAGTTTTATTCCTTTTCTACTATTATCTATTTTTTCTAAGATAATTTGTTACAATATTTTGAACTAAGATCTTCTAGAATATACTATTTCCACACTCTTTCATCTAATAGTCACGTTACATCACAACAACGATATTTTGTGCAAAATTTCAATTAAAACAGTGACTGGTGAGGAAACGGACTGGGATACAAAATTGTTTGTGGCCTTGTGGGCATATCCTACTGCGTATAAAGTGACTATCAATTCCACATCTTTCCAATCGGTGTACAGACAAGAGACAATATTACTAATTAAATTGAAAGTTCTGAGTTTACGAATTGCAATTGATAAACATCTTGGTGATTAAGAATCCTTCCAACATCAGTTAGCACAATTGAAAAAATTGGATGAAGTTAGGGCTATGGCTCTTTTAAGTATAGAAACTATACAGCGCTGCCATAAGAATTATTATGATAGTAAATTACGTCCTAAATCTTTTATGCCCAATGATCTAGTACTTCTTTATAATAGTTGCTTTCACAATTTTTCGAAGAAATTCCAAGTCCGTTGGCATGGACCTTATCGAGTAATTGAAGCCTTTCGTAATGGTTCAATTCAATTGGAAGGTTTTATGGATACTCAATTTACCACCCAAATTAACGGCAACCGTTTACATCTTTATTTTATGTAAACTCGGGATGGATTTTCAAAACTAGAGGGAAGAAGGTGTACCTGTTCATGATAGCTTACCTTTATTAAAGGTGCATGATAATTAGAAAAGACGGTTGATGGTCAATTTTGGATCCTAATATGGACTAGTTAGGCAAATCGGAAGTGATGATCTGGTATAGTGGATTAAGGATTGTTGCTTTAGATCCTAAGTAAAAAGTTAGGAGCGGGGCACTTAGTGAGAGTTTTTGTTAGCATTTTGTTTTGAGCTTGGTTGTCCGAATGTATGCTTATTGAAGTGTAGAGTTTTTTGCAGTCAAAGAGTAATGATTAATACGAGCAAGGAGTACGTAGTCAATATTAAATAATGTTGAATGAAAGGTCAAAGAGAGCTGCGGACAGAGAAGAGAATGTCCAAAACGTGCGAAATAAGAGTAACTTGTAATTTCCGTCCCTCATGGTGGTCACCAACATGGAACCAATGAAGTTGGAAATCTGTTGGTCTCCACAAAAGCAGAGAGATTTTAGAAATGCACAGATATATGTGTTTTTGCGAGGATTGGACAACTTGTCTCCAATTGATGTAGAACTAGTTGTGGAATATATAAAAAATTACGATCTAGAGGATGGTTTAAATATAATAAAAAGGAGAATAATTAGGATCGACGAGAGTATCTTACAAAAGGTATTATATTTACCAATAAGTGAGTTAGCAGTAGGCATCAAAGTATCCAGTGACTTCAGACTGAGAAGTTTTTCAAAGGAGACATGGCATCCTTTGAAAAGAATCAAGGCTGGAAAGTGGCAAAGGCACTTACTCCAGAGCTTGCGGAGTGGATGCGGTTCATTCAAAAGCGGTTAGGCTTGAACCGACATACGACATACATATCCAAGCGTTTATTGTTTGCTATGATTGGAACACTTGAGGGCATGGTCTTTAATTGGACAGCCTTTGTAGCAACCCGTATCCATGTAGAAATGGGAGCCAAGTGAAAAACGGATAAATTCGCTTCTTTGCTATGCTCTAACTATGTGCACTCCGTTATTGTACATACTTTAAGCCAACTAGCAATGGAAAAGAGTGTACCTTTCCCAATGCTGCAACAGGGTATGCGGAGTTTATTAGTTGGTCTAGAGGTAGTGGTGCACAAAATTGGAGAATCAAGTAGATTGTAGGAACAAGAGGCTATCCTGGAGACTACACTAGGACGGGCTTCAATTTGTGCAGTGATTGAGAGGGTGGTTGAGGCTTCAATTTTAAACACCAGATTATTGGAGGGAAGGAACCTCACGGAGGTAATATTGGATCAAATTTTCCAATTGCAGCTTACCGTGGATCAACTGGAAGGAAATCTAAGACAAGAATTGGAGTCAAGGCGGAAGGAGATAATAGAGAAAAGCCGCCGATTTGTGAAAGAGGGTCACCTTATTAGGGCAAAGATGGAATCCAAGTTGGCATTAGAGTGGAAGTTAGCGGAGGAAAAGAAAAACTAGGTGAATGATAAAGATCACATTCAAAGAATCTTGAACTGCCAAAAATAAGAATTAATAGAGAATTGCAGGATATGGGATTTGGAACGGGAAGCATTGAAGTGTCAGTTGCAAGCAGAACATAAAAAAGTAGTGAAATTGGAACAAAAAAAGGTGGAATTGAGAGACCAATACAGAATTGGAACGAATAAGCTATAGGCAAAAATTGGCACATTGAAGGGTGAAGCAGAAAAATTGGAAGGCATCTTGGCCAATGTCATTTAGCCACAGGTATTCGCTCCATCAATTTTGAGTATTAATGAACTGGAGGAGAAGATGAAGCAACAAGAGCGCCAATTAAAGGTGAAAGATGCCAGGATTCTACAATTGGAGGCTCAAGTTTGGAAATTTGAAGCGGATAATGAAGATTTATCAACGCAATCCACTCTCAAGAGCCAGCTTTATAACAAAAGTTTTTTTGTTACCAATTTTGTGTTTGCAAGGATGCTGCACAGTTAAGACTAGGGCTATGTAGAATGGGTAGGAATTTTAGGATTTACTACAAATAATTTGTAGAATTAAGAATAGATAGGAAGCCAATGAATGGCCAGTTTATAAGGCAGAATGGATGAGGAAGTTAAGAAAAGTAGTTATCATTGGTTGTGTAGCAGTTAACTCAGATTGGGATAAGTATAAATTGATTGAGAATGAAGGAGTAGGGGCCAGATTATGATAGTCCTGAGCCGGGGTAAGCTTGGTGCTACCTCTCTCTTTTCTTTTGTTAGGTTGTAGTGGAAGATTTGGATTCTATTTTGAAGGATTATACCATGTCAATGTTGAAGTACAATAATAAAAAAAAAAGCTTTATATATATATAGATGAGTAAGAAATTATAATTATTTGATGTATGAATTTTTTGTGGAAAATTGGAAATTGAAGATCGGATATGTTAATGAAGTTTGATTGTGGATGAGAGTGTCATGCCCTATTGACTGTGAGAGTTGAACGGTGAAGGAGAATATTAGAGAAACGATTTGTTTCGAGAAACATTCTGGATGAGGAATTATTTCCAGTGATTGGAGAGAGAAGCGGATGTATGTAGTCTATAGGAATGGTGCAACATTGCCGATTGTTGTTATGAGTTTGAAAGAAGGCAGAAGAATACAGTAAGAGAATTGATAGAGGATTGTGTCACAAAGTTTATCTTTAGTTGCGAAATAGCAGAACCAATAGAGTGGATGGCAGTATTTTAGAAAAAAAGCATGTATGTGTGCATTAGACTCTAATATTCAGAAGGTGGTTAGTTGTGTGACCCTAACAATTTAAATCAATGCGAATGGTTTTTTCCTGTGTTCAAATTCCTCTTTATAGATTTACTCTAGGCAATATTAGTAGAGTAAGTGAGACAAACGAGAACAACAGAAACCAATAAGAACTTGAATTAAATAGATAAATATACAAATTATACCGAGAAAGGTGAGCTAGAGTTCCAAGAGATGCGTTGTTGAGATTGAAGAATTCTTCAGCCTCGACCCTCATATATACTCCTATCTACGACACTTCTTAAGTGGCTTCCATCAAACTAAAAAACTTCTCAAGCAGCTTTTATTAATTGAAAAGCTTTTTAAGCTCCTTCCACTAATTAGGAAGCTATTTGAGCTTCTTCCACTAACTAGGAAGCTTCTTGAGCTCCTTCTATTAACTAAGAAACTTTTCAATCAACTTTCATTAATTAAAAAATTTCTAAAATATTCTAGAAGGTCCTATGAACCTTAAGAGTATATGTCCCTAATAAAAAAAATGTATGAAATTATTATAAGAAAATTTTTCCAATGGCAAAAGAGTTGTCCAATCATCTTGATGATAGTTGATGGTACATCTCAAATATTGCTCCAAAATTTAATTTATCCATTTTATTTGTCTATTAGTTTGAAGATGAAAAGTTGAAGATAATTTTATATCCACTTTCAATATTTTGAAAACGGTCCTCTAAAATCTTGATACAAATTGCATCCCTCTATTTAATATAATATACCTTGATTATCCATGATAGCAATAGATATTATCAAAGAAGAATTTAACTATTTCTTCACCTATAAAAGATTTTGTACATGGTACAAAATGAGCCATCTTGGTGAAATGATCTACAATCATGAATATAAAGTCATATAAACTTAAATTTAGAAGATCTATAATAAAATCTATAGAAATAGAAGACCAAGATTGTTCTAGTACAGGTGATGGTTGGAAAAGTTTGTAAGGTCAATGACACAAAATTTTTGATCTTGAACAAATGTCACATGATTGTACAAACTCTTTAATAGTCTTTTACATTTGAGGCCACCAAAAATCTCTTGATATTAGTTCCAAAATCTTGTTATATCTAAAATATTATATTGCAGAGAAGTTGTAACAAGCTTCAAGAGCATGCAGTTATACTTCATTTTTTAAAGCATATAAATATCTTTTGAAATAGAATAGATTCTTTTTGAATTCAAACTCAAAAGTATCTTGAGATTTATATGAATTAATCTTAATATCATAAATAAGAGGATTTGAAGACATACTTAACTAAACTATCACGGACATACTTTAAGCTACTACTAGAACTTTTTGTAATCTTCTAAAACCTTCTATAGCTTTTTAGAATCTTCTAGAATCTTCCAAAATCTTCTTCAAACTTCTAAAATATTCTAAGATACTCTTAAGACCCTCTAGAATCACTTTCAACCTTCTAAAAGCTCCCCTAGACTTTTTAAAGTCTTCCAAAATCTTCTTCAAGCTTCTAGAATATTTTAAGATATTCTTAGAAGGTCCAATAGGACATAAGGCTTCATAGTATAAACAAAGAATAGAGCGGCAACACTTATAGATCTTTGAGCCCTATTAAATATAGTACGAGAAGAAATGATATTTTTCCGTAATTCAAAAAAAAAATCAAAAATATAGCAAGTATCTCAAGAAACTAAGTGAGAGATTCATAACTTGCAACAAGAAATTATTCGATTAAGAGAAGCAAGTGGTAGACAAGCTATGTACACAACTTCTTTAGAAGTTCCAAGGATTGTGATAAAAGAGCCAAAAGCTAATATGCCTAATAAGTTTCATGGAATAAGATCCAACTTTTGACGGTGTCATGTTGTGACACAATTATATGGTGAAATTATGACTAAAAATGATTTTTCAATTAATACTCTATTATCTTAGTTCAAAAAAAATTCAACATATTTTAACAAGATTTTTATGAGAGTCTCTTAGTTTATTTTCTTCACTTAATAGCTAGTAGATAAGAATTAGTTAGTAATTTTACCTTCTAGGTTGTAGTAATTCTTTTATTGCCTTAAAAAGGCCATAAAATAATAAAAATAGAATAAAAAAGATAAATCACTAGCATGATTGATATAAGGATTAAGTTGAGGATAGGGTCAGGCTATAAAATCCCTAGGATAGGTTAGATGGATACCGAAGGGTTGGCCGTTTGTAGGATAGGGTCAAAATCAGACCTTTGGCTACTAAAACGGCTGCTTAGAGCAAATCAAGAGTCTTTAGGCAGATCGAAAGATGGAATTAGAGAGAAGACTTAAGAGATTTTGCATCAAATTTTGTTGAGAGTGATTTGGATCAAAAATGACTTTGTAATAGCTTTGCAAAATCAGGGTTGTTTTCGGCAACTTAGGATTTTGTGAAATAAAATAGGGTTGATATTTTAGGCAATTTCAAAAGTTTTGTAGCAGATCTATAGCTAAAAATTTGTAGGTTTTTGAGTATTATTGTTATAAATGTGTGCTATGAATTTGAGCTCAATCTAACAATTTAATTGTATGTAATTGAGGTTTAAGTAGGTCAAGGTCTTGGGAATTAAGCTTTGAAGGTTAGTTGGGGTTTTTGAGATCTTGAGCAATTTGCTAGTTGGATTAGAGTGAAATTTGTGTGTGTGGGTAGTAGACTTATTTTCCTATGCACATACAAAATTTGAGAGCAATTGGACGGTGTGAAAGAGAGATTTAGGTACTAGAATATTGGCATTAAGATTGGAGAAGGAGGCCGGCCGTCACCCATGTAAATTTATGGGTTTTTCTTCTTTTTGTGAAGTTAGATCTTCTTCAAACTTATTGTGCTTGTTTTCAACTTAATTAATAAGGTGTGTGAAAAATTTCAATCAAGATCAATAGTTTATTTGGTAGTTATTGAGATTCTAAAACTACCTTAGGATTTTCTTAGGATTTGGTTAGGATTCGACTAGGATTTAATAGGATTTGTTTTAAGGTTTGACCAAGATTGACTAGGATTTAATTAAGATTTATTTTAGGATTTAATTAAGGTTTGATTAAGGATTATTTAGAGATTGATTAGAGAGATTAGGACTACTTTTGTTGCATATTTCTTTTTTATCTTCCACAGCCAGGTGCTCAGAGCATTCTCAAGCAAGACTTCATGACATACGATAACGGTTTGTACAACAAGTGCAACTTTATTTATGACTATATCTGTCTTGTTACTCAGATGGATTCACTCAAGTCACTTTTGTGGGCACCTTTTTATAAGGAAGTGCTCGATCATGGTTTGTACCACTATTAGAAAAGAATTCTCTAATCTTGTACAATTTAAAAGCTTTTATGGAAAGATTTATTGTTGCATTTGGAAATAGTGATCGAGAGAGGGTGGTAGAGAAGAAGATCCAAAATCTATGACAATGGCAATGTTTAGCTATGATTTATGCCGCAAAATTTCAATAACTTACTTGTGACCTTGATTGGAATGATAAGGCTTTTATGACTCGATTTTGTTATGGCCTAAAGGATGATGTAAAGAATTTATTGATCACGATGCCAAGAGTTGAAAGCTTAAAGGAACTTATAGCTCAAGTTATTACTTGTGACAATCACCCATTTGAACTACGACAAGAAAGGCGATCAATTTTCAGCAATACCTATGAAGATACGGCTGCTATATCTTCAAGAATATTGGAAAAGCCATTAATATATTTTGAACCTATACAGATTGATACGACTCAATTCAAGCCATTAACACCAATGGAAAAGATTAGACGTCGGTAAGATAATTTATGTCCATATTGTGAAAGATCCAATGACAAGGCAATAAATTATCCAAATAAGTCGAGAAAATTCAAGGCACGAGGTATAATATCCAAATTAGAAAGGTTGAAAAACAAAGACGTCTAGCCACAGTAGAGATCTTGCAGTTAGACACCTCCAAATCTAAAGCATCAGAAAAAGGTCTCTTTTTACTTCTGGATCCAACATCTTGTTTAATACTTCATATATATATAAGAATCTTGAAACAAGAAATTTTTTCTAAAGTCCTTTTAGATACTGGAGCCTCAATATGCTTTATGGATAAGGATTTTGCAACCAGGCATAATCTACTACTTGTAAAGAAGATCCATCCTATACTTGTTGAAGTCATTCATGGACAAAACCTTGCATCAGGAGATGTTATTGAAGAAATCCAACCATTGGAAGTCATACTAGAAGATCAAGTATCACATATTGTTTACAACATCATTAGATGTCCAACAAATCCTATTGTCATTGGACTTCCTTGCTTTGAGCTACATAATCCTGATATTGATTGGAGTATGTAGAAGATTTTCTAAAGATCTACACATCAAAAGAAGAAACGAGGTACTGCTCTATTCTTTAAAGCTAAAGCATTTATGCAAGCAACAAAAAAAAAAAGATGCATTTGAATTGTATGCTATCCCAATGAAAGATCCAATGGAGCAACTAAAGCAAGAAATTCCTAGCCAATATTGTGACCTGGAAGATGTATTTAAAAAAAAAAAAAACAAAAATATTATCTAAATATTGTCCTTATGATTGTGCAATCAAATTAGAAGATAGAGCTCAACCTCTATTTGGTCCAACTTACAATCTGTCATAAACGGAGCTTACAGCCTTGCGAGAATATATTGATGAAAATCTAGCTAAGAATTTTATTCGACATTCAAAATCACCTACTGGAGCTCCTATATTACTTGTGAAAAAGAAGGATGGTTCCTTATGTATGTGTGTTGACTATCAAGGTCTGAACAAGGTAACTATAAAAAATTGCTATCCATTACCATTAATCTTAGGATTATTAGAAGAATTAGGACAAGCAAAGATTTTTACAAAGATTGATTTGAGAGGCGCCTACAACCTAGTTAGGATTTAAGAAGGAGATTAATAGAAGACAGCATTCCGCACAAGGTATGGACATTTTGAATATAATGTTATGCCTTTTAGACTTATAAATGCACCTACAGTCTTCGAACATATGATGAATGATATCTTACGAGAATATTTAGATGACTTTGTAATCATCTATTTGGATGATATCTTGATCTTTTCTAACAATAAAGAAGAGCATGAATATCATGTATGGAAGGTATTAGAGAAACTATGAAAAAGTGGATTGTATGCCAAATTAGAAAAATATTCATTGCACTAACCATCAATCAAATTTTTAGGATATATTTTTCTTAAAAAAATGGAATTTTCATGAATCCAAAGAAGATACAAACTGTTATAGAGTGGAAACAACTATCATCAATTAGAGATGTATAATGTCTCTTGGGATTTGCAAATTTCTATAAAATCTTCATCAAAGATTATTCCAAGATTGCAGCTCCATTAAAGCAACTTATAAGCAAGGACAAATTTATTTGGGATGATAAGGCTGAAGAAGCATTTAAGAAGCTAAAAGAATCGTTCACTTCTGCTCCTATACTTGTCCATGCAGATCTAACAAAACCATTCATTCTGGAAACAAATGCCTCAAATTTTGCATTGGGATCTATATTCTCTCAAACTGGTGATGATGGTCAACTACATCTAGTAGCATTCCGCTCTTGAAAATTTTCAACTGTAGAGATTAATTACGAGATCCATGACAAAGAATTATTGGCAATTATTGATGCTTTTGAAGAATGGCGCCATTTATTGGAAGGGACTCAACACAAGATCATGATATATATCAATCACAAAAACTTGGAATATTTTATGAGTGCTTGAGTTCTAAATTGTCGACAAGTACAATAGAATATGTCATTATCTCGATTTGATTTTGTAATTACATATTGTTTGAAAAAACTTCAAGAAAAATCAGATGTCCTTTCTCGACAATCATATCTTGTATCAAGAATAAGAGACATTATATTGGATCAACAAAAATCAATCATATTGAAGCCGTCCAATTTGTACTTAAAGACATTGATGATATCTACTTATACATATATAATTCTCAAGACAGAAATCTAGAAAGCAATGAAAATAGATCCATTTGTAAAGAACATCCAACAATGTTTAAAAAATACACATGTGAAAGAAAATAATAATTTCAAATTGGAAGATGGATTGTTATACTTCAAGAATCTCCTATATATTCCTCCAAGACTTCAAATTCTTCAAGCTCAACATGACCTTCTAGTAGCTGGACACTTTGGCTTCAATAAGATCTTGGAATTGATATCAAAAGACTGTTGGTGGCCTCAAATGTGGAAATTGATGAAAGAATTCATCCAATCATGCAAAATTTGTGTACAAACAAAGATTCCAAGATATCAACTATATCTACTTTTGCAACCCCTTCTAGTTCCGATGGCACATATTATCCTATGCAATAAGACTATTTTCAAGGAAGAAACTGTTAAAGAACTAGAAGTTAGAAGCCACAACACTTAGCATCACCAAGGTTGCACACAAAAAAAAGTGCGGAATGAGATGGCTCTCACTTCCAACACCCTTTACTTATAAGTGGAGTTCACATCCAAAGTACATAGGCTTCATCTACATTCATCTAAAAGTCAGCCGCCTAACGAGACCCTAAATCCAGCCGCCTGTCAAGACCTTAAACCTAACCGCCTGTCGAGACCCTAGCCGCCACTTAATCCCTAGTTGACTTTTGACTATTAGAAACTTACTATGGTTAAACTCCAAGTAACTCTTTCTTAAACTTTAACACTCCCACTTTTCTAATTGTCAAAAGGCTTTTAAGCCTAATGCCTTTATCAACTCGTGGTGTCTATCCTTCACTAATGCCTTTGTAAGCACATCAGCAAGCATCTCTTTTGTAGTACAATACTTCATACCTATTATACCATCTTCAATCTTCTCTTGTATGAAATGATGTTGAATATCAATGTGCTTCGTTCTTGAATGGTGCTTTGGATTCTTGGCAAATGCAAGACATCCTTGATTGTCACACATTATTGGAGTTGCTTTTGTTTGCACTAATCCAATGTCTTCTAAGAGTTGCCTTATCCAACAAGCCTCCATTGCACAATGACTTGCTGCCATGTACTCAGCCTCCATGGTTGATCTTGCAATGGTAGGTTGTCTCTTGCAATTCCATGAAATGACTCCCACTCCAATAAAGAACACATATCCCGTTGTGGATCTTCTATCATTTACATCTCCAGCCCAATCCGCATCGCAATAACCTTGCAAATCAATGTTCTTACCACCAAGGCATAATTTGAAGTCTTTAGTACCTTTTAAGTACCTCAATATCCTCTTTACCGTTGCCCAATGCAAAGGTCCAGCCTTAGACATGTGTTGGCTCACAACACTCACCGCATATGCAAGATCCACTCTTGTGGCCACCATTGCATACATAAGTGAGCCAACTGCTGCCTTGTATGGAATACTTTGCATCTCACCTTCAACTTGAGCAAACTCCTCATCCGTGAGCTTCATCAACTTCAAATTTGCCTCCAAAGGTGTTCCAATGGGCTTACACTCCTCCATGTTGAATCGTTTCAACACTTCTTCAATGTACTTGCTTTGACTCATTGTAATGGTCTTGTTTTCACGATCTCTTATGAACTCCACTCCTAAGCAATAGTGAAGTTCTCCCAAATCACTCATTTCAAATTCTTTTTCTAATATGGCCTTCATCCAATTCAACTTTTTCACATTGTTAGCCAAGATGATTAAATCATCAGCGTAAAGGATTACAATCAATAGGAACTCTTGAGATTGCATCTCATACATGAAATGATCTGCTTCACTCCTTACAAACCCTTCATTCACAAAGAATGTGTCAATCCATTGGTACCATGCCCTTGGTGATTGCTTGAGTCCATACAATGATTTCTTCAACTTACAAACAAGATGTTGTTTGCCTTCTTCAACATATCCTTGAGGTTGATCCATATAGATGTCTTCTTCCAACTCTCCATTCAAGAAAGCCGTCTTCACATCCATTTGATGCATCTCCAAGTCCATTGCTGCCCCAATTGCCACAATGGTTCTGATAGTGGTGAATTTAGCCACGGGAGCATATGTCTCATTGAAATCAACACCAACAACTTGTGAATATCCTTTGGCAACTAATCTTGCCTTATATCTCACAACATTGCCCATTGTATCCCTCTTGGTTCTAAATACCCACTTACAACCAATAGAAGATCGATTTGGTGGAAGTTGAGTCAATTCCCATGTTCTATTGTCCATGAGAGATTTGTATTCTTCTTCTATAGCCTTCTCCCACTTCATAGCATCAGTGGACTTCATTGCATCACATAAAGACAATGGATCAGCAAAGAGTGCAACATTGGCATGTTCTTCACTTACTTGAGGAAAAATGTGGTTCTTCCACCATTCACCAAGTGGTCTTCTTTCCCTCATAGGATATCTCCTTTCATTTGAAGAAGATTCACCTTCATGTACTCCAACCACTCTTCCAAGCTTCTTCTTTCTTAAACTTTGTCTTTTCTCACTCAAAGGTTGATACTCCTCATCATCATCATCTTCAACATCTTCATTTCCTTCACTGTTGGTCTTAGGAATCAAAGAGACTTTCTTCTCCATCTTCTTTAGCTCTTCACCTTCATTCATGTCTCCACTATCTTCATTTTCTTCATCTTCTTCTTCTTTCTTTGCTAAATTTAAAGATGTGTCCACAAACACACCATTACTCCCACTTGGACACATCTCCAAGTGCTCATAAGCACTCTTATGCTCAATAAACTCAACATCACGACTTTTGATGATCTTCTTGGTATCCAAACACATTAGCCTATATGCCTTTGTGCCTTCACAATATCCAACAAATACACATTTTGTACCTTTTGCCTCAAGCTTGGACCTCATACAATCTAGTATCTTTGCATAAGCAATGCATCCAAATGTCCTCATGTGTGAAACACAAGGTTTCTTCCCACTCCAAGCTTCTTGTGGAGTCATTGATGTGAGTGCACTTGTGGGGCACCTATTCCTTGTGTATACTGCATTCACCACAGCTTCCGCCCAAAATTCATATCCAAGATTTTGAGCATGAAGCATACTCCTTGCCATCTCCACAATAGTACGATTTGCTCTTTCAGCAACTCCATTTTGTTGTGGAGTGTAAGGAGTAGACGTTTATCTTACAATACCTTGAATCTTCAAGTACTCATCAAAATGTTTTGACAAATACTCACCACCATTGTCTGTGCGTATTACCTTGATCTTGCATTCACATTGCTTTTCCACATGTGCCTTAAACTCCTTAAATTTTGAGAAACACTCATTCTTGGCTTTAAGGATAAAAATTCACACCTTTCTTGAAAAATCATCAATAAATGTGACAAAGTACCTTGCTCCTCCAATTGATGGTGTCTTCATAAGTCCACAAACATCTGAATGCACAATCTCCAACAACTTACTTGCTCGTGTTGCAACTCCATTTGGAAATGAGGCCCTTTGTTGCTTGCCTTGAATACAACCTTCACAAGCTAGAGTCATGGCATTGTTGTATGATTGACCAAGATCTAAGCCAACTACCATAGATTTGAGCTCCTTCATGCTTTTGGCATTCAAATGACCAAGGCGTTGATGCCAAATTCCAAACTTGTCTTCATCTTTTGGAAATTCAGCAAATGCTGCTACTTCAACTCCATTCACCTTCTTACAATTGAGAATATAAAGGTTGCCATCTCTAAAGCCCTTTAAAACATTATCTCCATCCAATGTCTTCACAAAACATCCATTCATATCAAATTGGACCTTACAACCACTTGACACAAGTTTGCTCACCGAAAGAAGATTCTTCTTCATCTTTGGCACATGTAGGACTTCTTTCAATCTGATCCTCTTGGTTTCATTCTTCACAACAATCTCCACCACAATGGAGCCAATTCCAACAGCTTGTACCATGCCATTGTCTCCTAACCAAACATTTGTTACTGGAATTTCTTCATAAGTGTTTAAAGAACACTTGTATGGAGTCATGTGCTTGGTAGCACCTGAATCAATAATCCACTTAGACATGGCAGCCATAGAAGTGCCTTCACTTGCCATGAATGCAAAGTCATCTCCTCCAAATTCATCATGTGCATTGTTAGCATTCTCTCTGTCTCCTTTCTTGGCCTTGTAGCAATTTCTTGCAAAATGACCTGATTTTCCGCAAATGAAGCAAGTTCTCACATTACTTTTTCCATTGTCACGTTGGTTTGAATAGGTACCTTTACCTTGTCTTGAGAAGAGAGCCGAGTCTTCACTTTGATGCTCATTTTCTTTCCTTTTGGTCACTTCATGTGCAAGTCTTGCCGTCACATAGTCCATTGTAAGCTCGTTCAACTTGATGGACTCCAATGCTACTATAAGATAGTTATAAGACTCCGGAAGGCTCATGAGTAAGGTCATGACAATATCACCATCTTCTAAAGGTTTGTCAACAATAGCTAGTTGATTTGCAAGAGCCTTTACCTTGTTGACGTGAGCCATAAGGGCTTCACCTTCTTCCATCTTGCAAGTGAAGAATTTCCTCCTTGTAAAAAGGATGTTGGACAAGTTCTTGCTCTCATAAATATTGCAAAGAGTCTTCCATGCTTCCGCTGGTCCTTTGCAATGGATAATGTGTGAAAAGTTGGCTTCATCCACATTTGTAGCAATCATGCCAAAAGCCTTCTTTTCACGTCTTTTAAAGTCCTTCTTCTCCTTAATACTTACATCTATGCATGGAGGGTCTTCACTTTCATCTACAATGTCCCAAAGGTCCAAAGATGCCAACAAAAGCTCCATTTTTACCTTCCAGTGATAGAAATTGTCACCTCTAAACTTCTCAATCACTCTCAAACCTTCACCCTCACTAGAAGCCATTTCTAAGAAGTAGTGTATCAAAGAATATTGAGAAAGAAAATTCCTATGTGATCTAAAATCACAAATTTGCACTAGCAGAAACTCAGAATATCCTCTTGTGAACAAAAGAGTGATTTCTCACTCAAAGCACTCTTAAGTGATCTTCTAAAGCTTCTAATCAGTATATGCACTCTTATGAACCTCTCAATCAAGTTCTTTCACTCTTTCAACTCACTATTTAATGAAATGCAGAAGGTTAATGAAACAGTTTCAATAACACATAAAGACACTATCAAGGTCTTTCACAATGGTCTTAAACTCACTATCAAGGAGATAAGAACCCACAAAGCAATGTTAGAGATCTCTAAGCTTACAAATCGGAACCTCCTCTGGTCATAACATAAGCTAAGATCATATAAACTCTAACATTAGCAAATCACCATAAGACCTATTCCGCACAACAACAAAGACTTCATAAAACTTCTAAAAACTCACAAGCAAATGTGAGGCCCATAACACAAACAAGCTGAGACAACCTGGCAAACTGGCGTCAGCGAGGTTGCACTCTAGTCTTGAATGGATGGCTCATGTACTTATAAGTGGAGTTTGCATCAAAGTGCATCTGCATTCTCCAAGCCAGTGCCACAGCGGAGCCACCAGCCCTTGAGGCCGACAAATCCGGCCGCGCCTGTGAACTTGGCCAACACAAACAGGACTGTGCCCAATCCCTAGTTGACTTTTGACTATTAGAAACTTACTATGATTAAACTCCAAGTAACTCTTTCTTAAACTTTAACAGAAACAGCCAAGCTTTTTATTGATAATATTTACCGAGTATATGGCCTTCTAATTGATATTATTTTATATTGAGAAAAGTAATTTGTATCAAACTTTTGGAGAGGACTATTTTGGTTTTTAAAAGTCAAGATCAACTTCTTATCTGCTTATCATCCTCAAACTGACACTCAAACAGAACGAGTGAATCAGATCTTGGAACAATATCTTTGTTGCACTATAAATTATCAACAAGATGATTAAACAGACTTTCTACCATTGGCTGAGATTACTTACAATAATTCCGAACATTCTTCAATAAAGCAAATTATATTCTTCTCAAACTATGGATACCACTTTAGAGCAAATCCATTCCAAGTTGAAGATGTGGAAAGCCTTGCTATAGAGAATCAAGCTACCTATTTAAAAACCATCCATAAAGAATTGAAATTCCAATTACAAATAGCCCAAGATTGATATAAAGACTATACAGACATTCATCGTAAGAACCAACCAAATTTCAAAATAGGAGATTGTGTCTGGTTATTTCAACAAAATATACAAATAAATCAACCATCACAAAAATTAGACTATCAAAGACTTACACCTTTTACAATTCCACACCAAGTAAATCCAGTAAGTTTTTGTCTCGAACTACCAAGTAGCATGCACATTCATCTAGTCTTTCATGTCTCACTTTTAGAAACCTATTATAAATCAAATATTGCTGGAAGAATTATTCCACCACCAACTCTAGTTGAAGTCAATCAAGAGATTGAATACGAGGTGGATGAAATATTGGATTCACGTATAAGATATGGGCGATTAGAATACTTCATCCATTGGAAGGGCTATGGAGTTAGCGAAAGAACATGGAAATCCTCAGATAACTTTAAAAATACACCTAAGAAGGTTTGCAATTCCATCAATAATATCCTAAAAAACCTAGATTCAATGATCATTGAAGATTTCATGAACAGCAACATCTCTTGGCTTCTAAATGATGCTTCCTATCAACAAAAAGAGACCAATATAAAAAGGGAAGAACCACGCCAAGACCTATACTTGTATTTTTTTAGGATAAAATAGATCTTGCTAGAAGCTTATTAATTATCATGTCAAATCTTTGTATTTCAAAGAAATTGTAGGAACAAGAGTCAGAAGACTCTTCTGCCATACAAGCAGTTGGAAAATCATTGCAACTTTCATAATCTGTTAGGTTTAAAGAACATGGATAAGATGAAGAAAGAGTATCCCAACGTCAAGTAAGGCCACGCTTGGAGTCTTTGGAGATATGGCCTCACCACAAAAAATCTTGATTCAAATGCTCAAACTTTGGTAATACTCCTCAAAGTTAGAAGGGTGACTCCAGATGGATCAAAAATTATATTTGGAGGATGTTTTCAAGGTCACAACAAAGAACAAATTCTTAGATGGGATGTTGGCCTAACAAAGGTTATATTTGGAGGTCATCAACGCCATCTCAAGGATCTTGTTGAACCGATAATCAACGAACAAATAATAGAATATATTGCTTCTTTATTTTGATAAATTTTAGAATTTTTACGCATGTGATTTGATCATCAAATTGCTTCGGCTCCTCATGAAACTTGTCGCTAGAAGAAAAGGTGATGTCACGGACATACTTTAAGCCACTAAAATTAATCTTCTTCAAACTTCTAAAATATTCTAAGATATTCTTAAGACCCTCTAAAATCTTCTTCAAGCTTTTAAGATCTTCCATAGACTTTTTAGAGTCTTTCAAAATCTTCCTCAAGCTTCTAGAATATTCTAAGATACTCTTAGACAATCTAATAGGATATAAGGACTCATAATATTAATAAGAGGCAAGATTAAAGAGCACCTCAATCTTGCCAACAGAAGTCTTATAGTAATTCATAGTGTTGCCTTGTTCTTGATATTAATCCAATTTTTTATTCTTGATCTAAGTCTTATTCTTGTTTATCTAATTCTTTGTTCTTGAAGTTATTCTAGTTCTGAATTCTTTTCCTTAATTCTTTGCTAATCTGAAATCTTGTATCTCTGATATAGACTTGCTTGACAAAAGTTAAATCAATAGTTAATGTTGATTTCATTATTGAAAGATGAAATTTTTTTGGCTTCTTTCTTGATTAAAAGTTGAATCTCCTTCTTTTGGTACAAGATAAGAATATCTAGAAAGGGCATCAAATAGACCTTATTATTGTCTTGGCCGATAAGTGATAATGAACTTGAATCTTGATAAAGACATACTCCAACAAGTCTCATGACTATTCAACACATGTATTGATATAAAATACTTGAGGTTCTTATGATCCATATACATGGTAACTAGACTAGAAGTGACTTTTAGAAAATAACGCCATTCTTGAAAAGAATCCACAATTGCAATAATTTTTTTATCATAGATTTTATAATTGATTTCTATTACTAAAAATTTCTTAGAATGAAAAGCTATTAGATGGAGTTTGTCATCTACTCCCATTTATGACAATATTGCATCCAAAACAAAGTCTGATGCATTTGTTTCCATAAAGAATGCCTTAGAAAATTTTATATGATATAAAATTGGTATAGAAATAAAAGTTGTCTTTAAAGCTTTAAATGATATTTTTTATTTTTTTATTCCACTTGAGTTTGTTTTTACAAGTTAAGTGTGTAAATAGAGCTATAACTTGAGAAAAATCCTTCATGAAGATTTTATATTAATTGGTAAATCTCAAAGAATATTACACATCCTTTATTTCTCTTAGAATCATTTAATCCATAATTGTGTAGACTTTCTTAGGATCCATTTTAAGACCATCATTCAACATGATGTATCATAAGAAGTCAAGTAGAATGTTGTAAAATACATACTTTTTCATCTTAACATATAATCTTGCATTTCTAAGTTTTTTTAATACATGACAAACATGAAGTTCATGTTCTTCTCTATTCTTAGAATAGATCAAAATATCATCTAAGTAATAGACAATAAAATCATTAAGAAATTTATGAAAAATATTATTCATAAGATGTTAAAAAGCAGCTGTTGTATTTATAAGTCCAAAAGGCATGACATTATATTCAAAATGTCCATACCTAGTTTGAAATATAATCTTCCATTTATCACCTTTTTTAATGAGGACCAAGTTGTATGCTCCTCACAGATCTATTTTTGTATAGATCTTTGCTTAACTGAGTTCATTAAAAAGTTTTGAAATCAAATATAAAGGATATCTATTTTTTATGGTAATCTTATTAAGTCCTTGATAATCTACATACATCTATAATAATCCAACTTTTTTCTTCACAAATAAGATAAGAGCTCTTATTGGAGACTTTGAATGGCGTATGAAGTTTTTAGCCAAATTCTCAGCAATATATTCTTTCAATGCAACAAACTTATTCTCTGATAAACTATAGATTGGTCCAAATGGTAGTTGAGCTTCCTCTTAAAGATTGATTGAATAATCATAAGATTGATGCTCTAAAAGAATATTTGGGTTTTTTTTTTCAAAAACGTCTTCAAAGTCTTGATACTTGTTAGGAATATTACATGTAGTCTTTTCAATATCTGAAATAAATGTGGTATATATAGCAAAAGATGATCCTTCTTTCATCGCATGTATGAAAGCTTTTACACCTATCAGTTTGAATTTGGATGTACTAGAATTATATATGTCTACTTGACTAATAGGTTTTTAGATTAAACTACAAGAAAAATTAAGATTATAAGAAGTCCAATCTATTTAAAGATTATATTTTTTTAACCATAATAATCCTAAAATAACTAGGTTGAAAAGAAATCTAATCATATTAAATATTACTACGCTATCATGTCCCTTAATTGCTATATTCAAAAGAATAGTCTTATCGATAACATCTCCAAAAGACAATCAATGATCATCTATGATTTTTATATATATAAATTTAGTTTTTTTGATTAGAGATATTTCTTATTTTTTTACAAAGTCTTTGTCTATGAAACAAGTTGAGATTTTTGAATCTAATAAGGCAAGAACTTTGTAATTTTTAGGTCCTAAAAATACATCTATTATAAAACAAGATGAGGGATCTGAGGAGAAAATAGGACCTTTAGAAGGTATTGCATATGGTTCCAATTGCTCAATCCCTATTATACTTGGAAAAATTCATTTTTTAACACATTATCTTTTTTAGCGACCATACTCCTTATTTTATGATTGCGTTGTTCTTTTGGATAATATTAAATAATGTGCTTCACTTCTCCACAATATAAACACAAATTCTCTTTACAATGTCAAATCTTTTTTTATTTGGTAAGAGATTTAAAATGTATCACATCAATTTGCATTGGATCTAGTTTAGTCAAATAAATTTATGAAAACTTAGGAGTTATTATCATTAATTGATTCATTCTTCTTTAGCCAAATCTATATTCTTGATGTCTTTCAAATAAGTGATTGTTGCATACAATGACTTGAGTAATAAATTATTTAAAAGAATCTACTTTTGGCATTGTTAACAATAAGTCTTTAACATTATCCTTCAATCCATAACAAAATTGATTGATAAGGGCTTTGTCATTCCACTCTACATTACAAGCAAGATTTTGGAATTTTGCAGCATATGTTGTGGCTGATTGTGATCTTTATTGTAAAAATGAGAGCTTGGTCTCTACTATCCTCTCTCAATTGCTTTGTCCAAATGTAGCCATAAATACTTTGAAGAGTGAATTCAAATCATAAAGAAGTCATGAATCTTTTTTTATCAAAGGTACAAATCAAAAAATAATACTTCCAAATAAAAATACGCCTATGAATCCAACTTGAGTAAATCCATTAGAATATTAGAAAGGATGCAATCTTAAATATAATTTGATTTGTTACAAAAATCCTCAAAATTTTGATCTTGTTCCATCAAACTTCTCAAGCATATTAATCTTTGTCTCCTTCATGTTGGTAGAAATAAGGCTTCTTAGATTTGCTTACAAGGTGAATTTACTTACTTCCCTCAACTATATAATTTTTTAGCATAGACTTTGGACTTCTTCCATACATGTAAGAATAGTGCTTCTATGATTGGTATTAGTGATTCGTGAAATTTTCACTTCAAAAGTATTGACAAGCTCTTGAAGATCTGTGATAGTTGCAAATTTATTCTCACTTTTGATAAGTGTAGCATCCATGATCTTTTCTTCCATCTTAATAAATCCACAATTCAAATTAGAAAAAGGTAATCTACAATCTTTAATATCAAATAAAAAAACTCCTCAAAGAAGGATGATCCACTTTCTATCAAAGAAAAAATCATGGTTAGAAAGTAAAGAATGTTAGTTTAAAGGTCAATAATCCGCAATCTTCAAATGCAAAAGTAGAAGTGAGATAATCCACTCACTTTTTAAACACAAAATAAGAACAATAAATCTTTACTCTTGTCAAACTGTCAAGGATAAGAATATGAATCATAAAAGAATAAGATATATTCTTGTGTTATTCAAAATCACTTGAAGATGGAATAGTATTAAAATTAAAATAGTTATTGCCAAAGACAAGAAAGAGTAGAGACTTTTAAAACAAGACTAAAAACAAGAAAGGCATTGATAAGAGTGAAGAAGGCTTTATTCTTATCTCTATATATACTATCTACCTAAGAGCTACGTGGTGGCATTCTATAGGATTGCCAATACATATTTAATTTGCAAGACACATGTCAAACTTATAAGACAGGTTTTCTATATATATGCCACGTATTTACCTTGTTCTATAAGCTATCAACATATACAACATGTAGCTAACTTGTTCCGTAAGCTACCAACATGTATAATATGTGATTAACTTGTTGGCCAAATTTCTAACCTACCAATTACCTATAGACATGTATAAAGGTGAATCTATGTCTATAAAGCTTTTACGAAGCTTCTTTCTAAGATATTATCAAATTAATCTACTTCTACCTACTTCTATCTATCCATATTAATTATTTAATTATTATGATAAATCTTATGTCCATAACACTTGTGATTCTTTTGTTGAATAAGTATCAAGTTGTAATACCATTATCAATCAATTTTGGTGGACAAACCTTTAGAACTTCAAATGAATACCATCATATTTCTTTGAAAGACTAACTCGAGGCTTTTTACGTTGTTAAACTTATGTGAATTTTTTTGGTACAATATAAGTAGTAGTATATGTTCAAGTACAAAAGTTGGAGGTGGATGTAGTTTAGGTTGTAGTACTTTAGATGTTGCATTGTTATAAAGTTTTACAACAATCCTTTCAATCTTTGCAGTCCTAGCAAATAAAGTAATAAGAACATTTATGATGGCATGTAATTTAAACTCAAAAAATTCAATCATACTAATATCTTGACCTCTAACCATTATAAGAAAAAAAAAAAATGAATATATAAGAAGATAATATCAGTATAGAGAAGGATAATCTACAACTTCTAAAATGCCTTATGACCTTCAAAAAGAGGAATAATCCACTCTTGCATAAGAAGGATAAAACTCCAATATTGTGATGAAGGAAATATCAATTTAAAGGAAAATAAATTTGTAATCTTTAAAGTGCTAGTATACCTTCAAAAAGAGAGATAATTTACTCTCTAATAAAAAAGACCCAACTTGATATGTAAGTTGAGGTCAATCTTGACAAATTGTCAAAGACATAAGAATATAACATAAGAGACTTGAACTAGAAAGAAGTTTCAAGAAGAAATCGACAAGGACTTGAATTATCTAAATTAGTATACAAACAATACAAAGAAAGGTGAGCTAGAACTTCAAGAGATATGTTGTCCAAACTGAAGAATTTTTTAGCCTCAATTCTATTATATATCCTTGTTTAGAAAGCTTCTTAAGTGGCTTCTATCAAATTAGAAAGCCTCTCAAGCAACTTCTACCAACTTGAAAGCTTCTTGAACTACTTCCACCAACTAGGAAGCTTCTTAATCAACTTCCATTAACTAAAAAATCTTTAAAATATTTTAGAAGGTTCTATAACTTTCAAAGTATATGTTCTTAATAATAGGAATCAAAGTTGAAGAGATCCTTAGTCTCAACAATACAATCCTTGTGGCTCAACTTGGACCTTTTGGTCTTATTCTTGTGTCTTTTGTAGCTCTTTAGTTGTGATATAAAATAAATGTTTTTTTTTTTTTTTTTTTTTTTTTTTTAATTTAATTCTTTAAATTTTTAGAGTCATTTTTTACTTGAATGATATATCTGTAATAGTTTATTGAAATTGATATGACACAATATTAGAGCTTGATCTTTTTAGATACAAAGCAGATTATCCATCTTCTTGAAAGTACTATAGTGCTCTAGAGATTGTCGATTATCCACTTTTAGATCAATATTGTTCTTAATTTTATATATATATATATATATATATATTTTTTTTGTTTCATTTTTATAATAAAAAGTAAAAGATTCAATGTAGTAGATTTTAAAGAAGCCAAATTAGATTCAATTATAAATACTCTTGAACTATTGAGAGTCAAAACCAAGATCTTGTCTAAGCAAAATAAAGAATTTTATATAACCATACATAATAGTCAAAGAATAAAACCACCTGAGCCACTATCACAAGTCATTCTAGGAATTCTATGGTCAAAGTCTATTTTATTAGAAGATGTATATATTTGAGATGACAATTTAATATCAATAAAAAAAATCAGGAATTATTCTTCTAGAGAAGTTTAATGGAACTTGTTTAAATTTTGTAGCTTTATAAATCAAATACAATTTATTATTCTAACCTTAGCAATGTCTTATGGAAGCATCTTGTGTTGGTCCAGTTGGAACCTTATTTCAAGTCAATCTTTGTCTTAGTTTGCTCTATTATTTGAAAAGATTTTTTCCATATTACATAATTTTGAAACATTTTTGGCGGCATTTGTGGAAGCATTTAAAGAACATAATTAGATTTATTCTACTACAACTAAAATCCAAGTCTTTTTATAAAAAACAAGTTTTGCATCTATTTAAGATGAAAACCAACTAAGTCAACTTGATTGTACATTGTCATATTAATTTGACATAAATAATTATGATTTGAAATTTAAAATATTTAAAATAAAAAATTAAACTTCTTTATATTAAAAATAATATTTTTTTTTATTATTTTTTTTAATTAAATAAAATATAAGATAATAGTTTTTTATATTTTTTTTTATTTTTATAGATAAAATTATATTAATATAATAAGTCTATATATATATATATTTTAAATTATATTTTAATACATAAAAAAGACAAAGGTATAAAATTTCAAGTTTAAAATACTTTAATATTCTTAAATATAAAAAATTATTCTTAAATTGGAATGGAACTAAATAATTTCAAATCTATTGAATTTGCAAAAAGACTATCCAATAGTAAATTCAACAAAGATTTTGTGACTATCAAATCAAGATAAAAAAATAATTAAAAATATAATTGAAATTAAAAAAAATATAAATTAAAAATTGAAGGTATAAAAGTAATTGGATAAGTTTATGTAAAATGCAATTTGAAGAGGTAAACTTAATACAAGAAAAGTTAGGTTTATTCACTTAAAAGAAAGTTGATATTATTGGTGTTTTATAGTTATCACAATACTTTCATTATTGGCTATGCTTTTTTTAAAAATGAACAGATATTCAACCATAAACATACAATGCAATGGTTGTTGTGTTAGATGAAATTGACCTAAATTATAATATTGATGCTTTAGAGCACCTCGAGTGATATAAATATCAAACTTCGTCAAATTACAACAAACATCCTATTATTTTGGCCATAGCTTGGAAATTTAATGTTCAAATAAAATTGAGTGTTAATTCCAAATTAGCCAAGTCTCAAGTTCAAAACCTTTGAAAAAAATCTGAAATTAATTATCTACATGAAGCTACAATAATAGAATAAGTCACTCATTAAGTCTAATAGATGGGATTATCTACTTGTTCATCTCAAATCTTTCCCAAGACAATATTTGGATTGTTGAGCTGATGGACATGCAAACAATGCTTGAATGAAGTATTTATCAACAAAAATTGTATTCTTTGGGAACCTTGGGCTATATTTCATATTTGTTAAACTAAATGACATAAACTATGCTATTATAGCAAATTCTAGTATATAGAGAATATCAAGACCAAATCTTTAATTATTAATCAATTCCAAATATATCACTTTTTTTAAAATCTTTAATATTAGTGTACCTTCCAATTAGTTTTTTATAGGCATAATTAATTATATTATTGTTGCATCATTTGAATTTATTTTATTATTATTATTATTATTATTTTAAAGAATAAAAAAATTAAGTATTTTAATTAAAAATATATATAATTAAAATTTTAAAAATAAAACTTCAAAACTAAAACAAAAGTTTTTGCCAACTACATGCACTATAAGATAAAATGGTGATCAAATTCTTACCAATATATAATAAATTATATAAATACTTACAACTAAATTAGTTCTTTGGACATTTTTGTTTGATAAATTCTATACAAAATCCATTTTAAATTATTTAACCAAAAGATCTAGTCTTAAATAAAAATTCTTTAAAATCAAAATCAGTTGAATCTTTCTTGATTAATATGTATCATTAAGACAAATTTGGATCCTAAAAAATGATTATCAAGTTACAAAATTTAATTAATCTAACATTAATAATAGCTTTTCCATTAATAATAATAGATGTCATATTAAAATATTTTGTCAAGTTCTAAGATTAATTACCAAACATCTTTGTTTTAAAATATATTATTTAAAATTTAAATTATTGATATATCTAATAAGAATTAATCTCTTGAATTGTTCTACTTCTAATTTGGTCCATTAAAAGATTTTATTCTTAATTTATTCCAACTATTAAGAAGAAACAACAATTATCTCTTACATTATATAACTAAACATAAAAGAATTGTACAAAGATCCAAGATATTGCTACCCAACCTTACAACACAAAAGTGTTAAAGAAATATTCTTACTTTCAAATTCAATTAGAAAATTTTGTAGGATATGTTGCACTTTTGGAAGAAATTACTTCAATACAACTTTTGTGACTTAAAAACCAAAATGATAATACATAGACACTACAAATCTCTTCTTTAATTGATAATCATTATTATTTATTCTCCCAATTTGAAAAAAAAAAAAAAAACACAAAAACACAAAAACAAACAAAAAACAAACCATCACAAATTTTGGCTTTAGCTCAACATTGAAATAATGCACTCAACTGAAACACCCCCACCTCCCTCATTCACAAAACTAAGTTATCTCACCCATTAAATGCAAGTCACAAAACTAAGTCCATGAAATGCCTTGGATTTCAAAAAATTAATTAATTCTAACCTTCCTTCGCTGTTCAAACCTATCAAAAACTGGACCACCATTTGGCTCCAACAAAATAATTAAAAGAAATCAAAATACTACCTTTTTGCATGGAAGTACTTAGGACTATGTGACTCATCATCATAAATTATGACAAATTATGATAGCTAAAAATCCAAAAACAAATAGCTAAAACACTTCTCAGTGGTTTTGGAAGAACCAGGTACAAGAACAATCTATTCTGTGACAGAACAGCCCTCTGTGTACGTTGGAACCCAACCTCCCAGTTTTAGACCTTGTCATTTATCTCTCTAGCGACCAGTAGTAATTTCAAAACTGCAACACAGATCAGAAAGTGCTAGCTTGTACCTCCTTATTAATAGGAAAGGGACTTCGCCTTTCTGTTTCAAAATAAATAAATAAATAGAATGCAATTGCCAGCAGTGTCACTTAACTTGGGACACTCGACTTGCAGTACATCCTCGAAATAAATTGTTTAGGTGGATATCACATACCGCAAGCATAATTGTACAGCTCAATGGGGAACACCGAAGAAGAAAGCTTTCAAAAAATCTGTTGAAGGTGCAGAGAAACCGACACAAACCCACAAACATTACAAGTGCAACATCATGCACCGTACACTCTCATTCAAATGTCATAATATCGGTCATTTCAGATTCTAAAATATATTGCTCGTCACCTTGAGTAACCATGGCCGCTGCCCCATGGGCTCTTACAAAGGCTAACAATCTGCTCCAAAACTTGTATCGATGTAGGATGGATGTCACAGGATAAGTGAGCAAAATATGATAAAGCCTTCCTCTGGCACTTCTGTTCTGCTGGTTCAGGTTCTCACTCCGTGGTGATGGGATGCGCAACGGCAGATATTCAGGGATATCTGTGAAAAGTACTGATCGGACCCTCGCGGTGGTTGTACCCGTTATTGTAGTCCACCTTCTCTGAATAATACAAGGATGTCCATCACCATGTTGATTATACATAGCTATATGTATCTTCTTCTCAATAAGGATACACGATGGATGAATTAATAGGACGCATTTTCATACTGAGGACCAAGGAGATCTCGTAAAGTGATTCCCTTGAACACAGGATGATTCCGTGTACTCGGCCGCTTTTCTCCATTCTTCACATCCCGAATCGTCTCCTGCGTGCCATGATTGTCTTTGGAATCAACTGCAACTTCTTCACTCTCGCTTGCAGTCTCCCACTCAGATTCTCCATCTCCATCGTCCTCCGCGTCTTCAGTCTCTAACTCCTCCGTGTCCACACTCCCACTCTCATCATATTGAATTTCCCCATGCTTCTGAGCAGCATCTTTGAATAGCCACGATGCTTGCATTTGCTTTTTCACAAGACGCTCCACATAATCAGGCACTTTGTTACCTGACTTAAAGTCGGATTCACTTCCAGGTTGCTGCGAGCACTCATTTATGAACATAATTGCATCTAGAAGGCTTTCCTTGTGAAGTGACAGGAGCTCGTAAGCCTACATGAATAGAAAGAGAGCACCAGTGTTAAAAACATCACGAAACATTGACCAGTGTATACATCCATATGTGTATGAAATTAGAAACTACAAACAACTCAAAAGCGCTGGCTCTAATCAATGCATAAGCATAAGATCCCGTAGTGGATGACCCTGGAGCGATAAATATCGATGGAAAGATCCCACTCTAAAAGGATATTCTTATTGAGTCACAGTTGAGGCTCCAGACGCCAGAGGTAGTAGTAATTAACAAGTCTAAAAGTCAGAAGTGGCATTTAACATGCATACAACATCAATAGTAGGAAATAAAACATAGTACATGACCTAGTAAGGTAGCAATCTAAGTAATAACATGTCCTTCAGGTTACAAAGGGCCCTTAATTATTAATCTCACGAATTTTAAGACAAAGATCATTCTCTTCTTGTTTATACTCATCACGACCTGAAAAAACGATTTTTTTACATGAGCTTCCGTGTTAGTAACAAGGACCACATGCCATCACCGAAAGGGAAGTGATAGAAAGTCAGTAGAAATTTACCTGCGCTCTTCTCCATAAACTCTTGCTGTGACGGTTCACTGGATTATGAATAGATAAAGCTCGAGTGGTGTCACTGATAGCTCCTTCAGCGTTGTGAAGTAGCAAGTGACATTGAGCACGATTACTATGCAACACAACCCTTTCCTTCTTAGCTCTCACGGGACACAGTGACAGCGCCTCGCTGTACTTAGAAGCAGCACCACTAATGTCTCCAGCTGAAAACCTAGAATTGCCTTCTAACTTAACGACAAGAGCTGCGGCTTGTTTTATTTGCAAATCCTCCTTGGGAACGGTTCTTTCCCACTTCGTCTTTTTCCTTAGAGCTGCAAAGTCATCCAGCAAATGCCTTGTCGAGGTAGAAATGTGTGCTATTACCGCCGATGAAGGATGGGGAATGTAGTCTTCCAACAGTACATTGGTCAAGACCTCCCCCAAACGTTTGTGTTCTCCAAGGCTAGGTAACTCAGCTAGGTCTACCAGAGCAACTGCGGCCTTATCTAACACCTATGATACAAGTATACAATAAATAAATAGAGTCAATATGAGATATTTCGTTGCATGACTTTAAAAAAGAAACTGAAAAAAGCCCTTGACCAGACCAGCTAGCAGACGCTGGTGTCATACTAAAAGCCAGGGAGGAGGAAAACAAGCAAACAAGCACACAAGCAAAAAACAAAAAAAAAAAAACGCATTCACACTGCATAGGTTTGGTCAATGTTTCGTAATGATTAGAGATAACCCCAAACCCTAAACATAGAGATGATTAGATACTGACCTTAAGTCGGGTATTCGGATCCTGGAGTAGCCACACTAAACAATCTACTGCCATGTATTGCCAATCGTCCGATGACCTTGCAATGTTACAAAGGGCCTCAATTATGCCTGGATTCTCAGCTACAGGAATCCTCCCAAATCTCTGATGACAGATAGTGCGCAACACACCAACACCTGCAGGCGAGTTTTCATTGACAAGGCCTCCCCACATAGATGGTAACTGTCCCAGGAAATCTGGCTGGCAAATTGTTTGCAGAAACTCTTCCTTGAAAGCATAACAGTTTATGAGTTGTAGTGACCAACACTGTAACTGGCTAGCCCATTCCTCTGCCTTCCGAGACTCCATTTCTAATCCACCCATCCCTCGTGTAAGAAGGTCACAATGGTAGCTCAAGCGCTTGTCCACAAACTGCAAAAAATGCGTGTAGACAATCTCAAGAGCATCAATTGCCAGCTGAATGGAGAGCTCCAAGATATCTGTATGCGCAGCGACAGCAGGAAAAGTGCTGTCGTAGGTAGCTAAATGGCCAAGCGCCCGGACCGCCACCCGCTGCTCAACCCAAGTCAGCCGGTCCCTCAGAAGCTCCACCAGCGCAGGGATCACGCCTAACAGCATCAGGCACCTCGTCAACTGGTGTACTCGAAACTTGAATATGTTGACCGTGAGGATCACAAAATGATGGCACAAGGAAATTTTTACCAAAAATTTAAAAAACCAAAATTACATATCTAGGTCTTAATAACTCAACCTCTGTTTCGCCGACCTGCACCTTAGTGACCTGTCAATATCTAAAACTAAAGATTTGCAGCCCCTTGAAAACAAATCCTGCATCATAAAGACTACTGGTAGCAAATAGATGCTTAAGAAATCCAACACTGACACTTAAACATACCTGCCCGGACAGCTTGCTCTGCAAATTCTTCAACGTTCATGGTGTAAGAGCCAATGATATGCGCAGCATAATAAGGAATGTAGATATTCTGGTCCTGGGCTAACCAATTTCGATCTTCTATTCCTTTCCAGATGAGCCGAGCCATACACTCAAAAATTCCTAGTTCGATGAACTCTGGATCGTTGGGATGCGCCATGGCAGTATTCCAAAGCCCACTAATAGCAAGAACCTGCAAGGTGGCCAAACGAATGCAACAATATCATTGATCCTCCGAACACTAGAGCACTCATGCTTGACAATCTCAATTGGCCACTAACAGCAAAATTAGTTTAAATGCAGCATACTGCACGCAGATTCTAAAGATTCATTCCAAGAACTCTACAAAACGTAAGTCCTCCAATCGACTAGCAAACGAAAGTGGAGCTCATGCACACAGGGCGATGTATACAGGGAAAGGAATCCTTGAATTATGCAACTTCTTGCACCACAAACCAAACTATGGACCCCGAATCGTACATAACATAAAGCGGTCTCATACACACGATACGATGATCTAACCGCACCTGACCATCTTCATTCTGTGAAGGCAACTCCTTAAAAAATTTGGCAACATTCGACCGCCGCTTAGATAAATTGGTCTCTTTCATCACACAGAAAAAGCAGCCCGGGTAAGGACAATCAGATGCAGGCTTCTCCATCTTTGATAATTCTTCAGTAACAGCTCCGAACCAAGATTCGCATACTACCTTAAGCACGTATCATATACATAGTCTACACGTAAAATACATAACGTTACTTCGATGGAACTGCAAGAGAAAGAACAAGCTGTTAGCAACTGCCAGACACGAAGAGTGAGGAGGGAACATCAATCCATCTTTCAGAAAACTAGATCACACTCATTGGCATTCTCGCGCATGTACAGTCATTGAATACCGCGTATCATTCATGCGACCTTAAAAACTCCAATGAAGTTAAGGACTTGAATTCATACTGAACCAAGTTCCAATTCCCATGTCGATATTATGCCATTATAAGGGTCACAGAACGATAGCTAGCAACAAATCATTTCACAACAACACTAAGTTCATAACCTGACAGACCATAAGGTCGCCTTACTTCCATCGAGCTAATCCTATCACTCCCCTGACTCAGATACAGTAAGGATTATTGTAAGACTATGAAACCTTGTGGCAATCTCCAACAGACGTCGATCAAATAATCCGGTCGCAAATTTTAATAATGTGTCCAGACTCTGTTTTCTCAGAACATGTAGCTAGGCATGAGTGGGGAGCTAGCAACAGCCCAATAGATTAGATTCACAAATCTGACCTGACCTAGCTGTACATTGGTACACGAGGGAGGCTACCTGATCCGAATGCATCAAGATAGATCGACCCAGTCAGATGTGTTCCTTCTCTGCCAGTCCTCTGGCCGCAGGTACCTCCACGTCCTTTTGAGATTGCTACAACAAGTGAACTTGCAACTAACTAAGATAGGACATTATTTTCAGCTGCCGAGAATCAGCCAACGGCGTTCTCATCGTTCAAGGAATCTTTTTTTCAAACTGCACCATCGAACAGCTTCCCAGCACAAGTTGTACTACTTGCTCTACAATGCTACAGCTCTCTTCCGCAGCGGTAACCAGATCAAGGCAATCTCATAAGAAAGCATGCGCTATTGCTTAAAACTAGGTCCATCTAGCTCACGATTAAGGTATCCACTAAACCCACACTATTTCCCCACCACATCAACACTTGATTACGAAGCCCTTTGAAAGATGATAGGACAAGCACGAAAGCCTAGCAGCAGCAGCAGCAGCAGCAGCAGACGCCTTCACATGTACAAAATCTCCTCCGTGTTCAATTTAACTGCGACAAACAAGTCGCTATCTGCGAGCGTGGCAATGTCGATTACTGAAGCGTAAAGTAGAAAAGAAGGGAGGAACAGTGAAGAAGGGCCAAAAGAAGGAAATGCTGAGTTAGGGGGAGGGAATGATGAGGTGGTTGAGAGAGCTTAGTAGCAAGTTCAGAGAGGCAGGAGGTTGAACAAGCAGAAAGAGTGTGTGGCGTAGTAATGGTGCTAAATAACAAGTAGCCCAGGCAGGTGCTTTGTCCCTTGCAATAACCACCGAATTGAAAGATGAGAGACTAGGGAGAAGGGAGCAACGCCAGGAGGAAGAGGAGAACGAAAGAAGAATGATGCAAGGCAACAATCCGAAGCCAAGGAACCCTAAGGGAGGGAGAGAGCCTCGGAGGTGTTGGTCAAGCGGACGGAAGAAAAAATGTATCAAAGCAGGAGGCCGGTAGACCAGGAGGGGGAAGATAACTTGGGAGGGTCGGGGCTAAGCCTTGCGCGATGGCGATGGCGATGAAAATGGCAATTGGCAGCAGTACAATTAGGGTTTTGACCTGGAGAGTGTGGGGGGGTGGCGATGGCCACTGTAGACGAGTTGTGGAAGCAGTGGTAGCAGTAGTAGTAAAACAGGAAAAGGAAAGAGGGAGTAGGAAGAGGAAGGAGGGATCGATATTAACGTGAGCAATGGCTGCAGTGAGAGAGAGAGAGAGAGAGAGAGAGAGAGAGGGCGGGGAACGTGCCCCGAACAGATCCGCATTCAACCCTCCCTATCCCCCACTATACTATAAGTAAAGTAATAAGAATAATAGCAATCGGAATACTACCACTTCTGGTTGGATGAAGAATCATGTGCTCCCAGACATTATTCTTTGCTGCGTTGACGGGTAACGGGCGGGCAGGGCCGGGCAAGGGCGATCAGGCTGGTGACGATGGTGGTGCTGCTGCTACTGCTACCTGACCTCCCTCCCCTATCCCCGTCCCCCAATCCCCGTCCCCTTATACCCGTCCCAGTCCCAGGATGGCGGGGATCCAGCCAAGCCCACCAGTCCAACTCGGGCAACTCCCCTAGTCTCGCCTCGCAGTGCCCTTTTCACACGCACACTGCTGTTCCAATTCCTGTATCACACAAAGGAGGTTGGCAGTGAAACGTTCATCCAGAATGGGTTCTGTTCATTTCTGTCTCCCGTTTCATCCAACTTCTTTGTCATGGTGCTGGGCAAGTGTGGAGTACGAGGCCCCATCTTTATCACTCTCCCTCATTACCATTGCTCACCATGGCCACACTTAGCCCTACAATAGCAATTCCATTTCTACATTACACGCATTGTATGTTTTGATATTCAGTCTTCCATGAATTCGGTGTGTTTGGTGGCATTTGAGCTCTTTGATATTCTTTAATAAAAGCAGTTTTCAACTTTACATAATAAATAAAATAAAACAAGCAAACAAACAAACATGTGAAAACACTCATCAGCTTTCTTATGCACAACTTTTAACACCAGTATGAATGTTTCAAGACACAGGTGATCAGCTTTCATTGATCTCACACAAAATATGAAATTCTAATAGATTATGTATGTATGTGTGTGTTTGTGTATATATATATATATATATATAAATTAAAAAATGTTATTTATACTATAACATGTGATGGGGACTCCATTGGTGTAGACACAATGTTATTACAAACACAATATATCTCAATAATCATTTATTTAATTATTAAGAAAATGTAGCTACTTTACAAGTTTTAGTTATGATATGAATTTGGTTGTACATCTTATAAATTTTTACAGCGTAATGTTTTTTTTCTTTTTTATTCCCCTCAAATTGGTCAACAATCCCATAACAATCTCATCTGTAAAATGTGTTTTAATCTTTTTTATATTTTAAAAAATAATTATACTTCTGACTTTTATGTATGTAGACACCATTGTGATGTGATGTAGACACCATTGTTTTTGGCAATCTATAATGTTTTAAAATACTGTCAAGTAACATGCATGTGTGTGTTTATACATATATATTATGTTGTAAATATTTTTGAAGCATAAGTCTGTATTAATTAAAACAATATTGTTAAAAACAGAATTAGGCAACCTAATAAAGTTGATATGGTCAACTTTTACCAACACAGTATTATCATTGTAAATATAAAATGTATTTACATAATAAATTTATGACTATTTAGGTTCTTAGAAGTGTTGAGTCTAGGTGGTTTGTTTAATTTTTGTAAGGCATTTCTTTAGTATGTAATCTATTCTAATCCTTGTAACTTTAAGATTTTCCTATGTGATCTTTTATATAGCATTAAAAATATATTGCAAACAATAAAACTTGTAAGTTGATGTTTGGACTAAACTGAAATTCTTAAAAACATAATTTAGTTTGATTTGAAATGTATATTTAAAAATGTATATTCAAAAAATAACTCATGTTATTTAACAAATCAAAATGAGAGCTAGTATGTCAGGATAATTCAACTTTTTGTACTTTTACATTTTTAAAATTAAAAATCCTATATACAATTGTATTATTGGAATCATATATTATTATTTAAATCTCTACTATCAAAAAAATTGTAGTTTTTTGGTTTTTTTAGCCACCGCTTCTAAAATATTTTTCATAAATTTAAGAATTTATGTAAGAATTTATATAAGAATTTATTTTTTAAAATAAAATTATAAAATTATTTCAAAAATATGTATTATTTCTTAAAAAATTATATATCACAAAAGATATCACTAGAATCTTATATAACTTAAATTTTGTGTAATATGTTCATTTTGTTAAGAATATGAATCACAACAAAGCTTTGAAAATATAATATATTCTTGTGTCATTTAAAAAAAGAAAGTAGACAAATCAAAGATAAATATAAGATAGAAACTAGAATGGCTATTACCAAATACAAAGAGATTAGAAAGTCTTGAAGTAAGATTAGAATATAAGAAAGATATTGACAAGAGTGAGGAAGGCTTCACTCTTGCCTCTATATAAACTATCTATAAAAGAGATATGTAGCAACATCGTACAAGCCATATAACACTTGTTTGACTTGCAATACACATGCCTAACTTTTAAGGCAAGTTTTATCAGGATATAAGAATATAACACAAGAAACTTGAATTACAAAAAAGTTTCAAAAAGAAATTGATAAGAATTTGAATTATCTAGATGAATATACAAACAATACCACAAAAGGTGAGCTAGAACTCCAAGAGATGTATTGCCAAGACTAAAAAATTCTTCACCCTTGACTCTAATATATATCCATGTCTAGAAAGCTTTTTGAATATATTCTATCAAATTAGGAAGCTTTAGAGTAGCTTCTACCAATTTGGAAGCTTCTTGAGTTCTTTCTGCCAACTTGAAAGCTTTTGGAGCTCCTTGCACTAACTTCAAAGCTTCTCAAGTTACTTTCACTAATTAAAAAGCTTTTTAAATAACTTCCACTAATTATAAAATCTTTAAAATATTCTAGAAGGTTCTGTAAACTTTTGAAATATATGTCCCTAATATCACCTCCTTCTCTAGTGACAAGTTCCAAGAGAAGCTCATACCTTCAAAAATCTTCTTATATATGTAGTAAGTCAAGAATACATTATATTAATAAAGCTATATAGTTTATTTTCTGTTCTTAGATAATAGATTCTACTAGTCCTTGAAGAAATTGCCTATGGCCTTGAGCTACTAATTCCGTTGTTGAAACATTCTATCTAAAGATTTGATCTTCATTACGGCCTTCAAAACATCTTCCAAACAAGATCTCAGACTTAACAAGATTTATCTTTTTAAATTCAAGCAATATCATTAAAGCTCAAGCATTAGAATTAAAACTTGCATGGTTAGATGTTGCTCCTAATGGCTCCAATTATAGTTGTATTTGATGCTAAAACATATTGTCTTTATTTTACTTAGTCAAAGGTTGTGAAAATTGCACTAATTCGCTCAAAGCTTGTGTAGTAAGTGAATCTTTTGAATCTTATTCTATTAAATCTTTCAACACTTGAAGATTTGATATGATAACTAATTTGCTTCTATAACTCTATTTTATTTTGAAATAGATGATTGTATATTAATAAAGGCTTTGATTTGATTCTTCTTCTCTTATAGATATTTTTTGAATCTAATATTCACTAAAAAAGTATCATCAAACACGTTTGGATTTATAGAAATAGAATTAATAAAATTTTTGTATCATTTGAAGTGGATTGGCAAGATTTTCAACTAATCCCAGTCTGTAATTATTGATATCATAGCCATGCCAATGAATAAGATATTTTAATTTATCCTATCTTTGTTGTGAATCAAACACCTTTTTGACCTCGTATTCTTCATGATTTTTTATTTTAATATTAGATGGCAATTATTATATTCTTTTTAAAATATGTGATTTTTTTATAAGGCTCCAAAAAAGAGATATTGAAAATCGGATATACTTTTATAAAAGACAGTAGTTCCAAGCAATAAGCCACTGGATTAATTTGCTTTTGGATAGAAAATGGTTCCAACCTCTGATAGTCTAATTTATTATATAGCTGCTTAGTCTTGATATTCCATCAAAGAAGCTATATTTATCTCTAATATAAAAAATAGATAATTAATTCTTGATTTTATCTGCAGATGCCTTCTAAACATCTTAAGCTGCTTGCAATGAAAGCTTTAAGGTTATTTGATATTACAAACCCTTCAACTATTAGAATATTATTCTTTGACAAAATTTTAAAAATAAATTTTAGATAATATCTATAATTAAAATAAAATAGTATTTATTGAATTGATGTAAGAATAATATTATTATATAAAAACTCTACTAATTGTATATATGAGATTCAATTATTTTATTGATAGTTGATGTTATATTATAAATATTACTCCAAATTTAATTAATTCATTCTAACTGGTTGTTAATTTGAAAATGGAAAGCCAAAGAAAGTTTAATGTCCACCTTTAATATTTTAAAAAGGTATTTCCAAAACTTAGATACAAATTAGAATCTTTGATTAGATATAATATCATTTGATGTTTGGATAGAAAGAATTTGTCTTTAGAAAGTATTGGACTTTTGGCTGTCATTAATTTCTCAATCAACTATGAAAATAGATAAAAATCTCAAATTTATATAATTTTTTTCTAAAAAAAGCCATTATATTAAGTACACAAGCATCAAATACTCTAAAGTAATCTAGTAAAATATACTAAATCCTCCATTAATCTTAAAAGAGATTTTTTTCAAACTTAAATGATGTATATTTCTAAATTAAATCATCTATAAGTATTCAAATTTTATATAAAGTACTAATATACTTTAACAATTATCACAACAAATTTTAACTATTGATTCATTGCCAATATTTAGATATTGCTAAAATCCTAATAGTAGCTTCAAATCCTTATTTATAGATACTTGCATGTTAAATTCTTCACGTCTCACAAATTAAAAGCCTAAATACCATAAAAATTGGTATATAGCTTCTCAACATAATGATTTATCTTCTTAAAAATTTTTAAACAAAAATTTGTGTGAAAGCTCAAGATATGGCAAAAATCATCACTATCAATAAAATGGTCTATTTATTGTCTTAGAATTAGATATATTGTCTTCAACTTCTAACATCTCCTTCTTTTAAACTCCAAATATAATTATTATTCTATTTAAGATATATATCTTAAAATCACCTCTCTAATCATATCTTTTGATTTTTAAAAGCTCTTATATTATTCTTTATATCTTCAAAAGTGTGACAATAGATATGATTTGTATACCTTAACTTCAAGCAACTACTCCTCTCTCATAAAAATTCCAAATTTTTTAATTTTTATACTAAAATTATAATATAAAAAATAAGCTTTTTAATTCTAATCTTTGATTTTTGATTACTCTATCTAAAGTTACCAAAATCCTTATTTTTGTCATAGATAGCTTATTAAAAGCCTATTGGACATGACCCTCGACCAATGGAAATGAAGATCTTCACTCCTTACCTTCATCTATCTATACCTTCCTTTCATCTTTCCAAATAATCTTCTTAATAATTTAGTTTTTTCATCTTTGGATTCCAATCTCCTCTCAAGGCTTCATACTAAATATTTAGATCCTATATAATTTAAATACCAAAATCAAAATAAATAAATAAAAATCAAAATAAAGTTTCTTATACCAACTCTTTTTAATTTAATCTACTAATTATTCTAATACATATCTAGATTTATAAATATATTATTAATTTTAATTAGTTTTTATATTCTATAAGCAATTAGAATATAATATCTTTTTCTTCTAAATCTGCACATTCTCTCGTATGTGCCAAGAAATCATCATTTCCAATCTTCAACTTAAGCAATGACTTTTGAATAAATCAATGTCTGATTTTGTACTTCTCTCTCAAACCTATTTTTTTGATTGCTTGATTGATATATTCCATAGTATTAAGCAGATTTAAGTAGCTACATATTTTATTTTCTTTGCCATAGTCTTATATTTAATTTGTATCATGGCCTTAGATTTCGATCCATAACTTGTAGTAAATCCACCTATTACCACAATCTTTTCCAGCTCCTCATAAGCCCTTCTTCAGTGTATTTCTATTACAACATTTTCATCTATGCTTATAGCTAATATCTCCAAAATTTATATTAAACCATCTTTTAAATCTGCTTCTTCTATTACTCCAATTATAATTTCATTGCTTGAAATTAAATCCACTCTTTTTAAATTTTTTTCTTATTTTTTTATCCTTCTCTTATTTACAAGATTCAAATCTTTAATCTTTTAAAAACTCATGAATTTATTGCCTATCAAGTCAAAAAATCTAAAACTAAAATTATCTATGTTAGAATTTGGAGATAATCTATTTGCACCCACATATCTCCATCTTATATTGGTGTCTTTTATAAACCTAAGAATATATATTTTGATTTTAAAGGCATTTCTTTTAACTGTTCTCTATGTCTTTCATAAATAGGCTTCACAATAAGAAATTGCACAGCTTTCTTTCTATCACAATTATAAATCTTGGCATAATATGAACCATCATCCAAGACTTTAGTTTCCATCTTAGCAACTGTAATATAGGATTGACCAAGTATTATTAGATATGTAGCACAATTTTGTACTAAGAAGTTCTATTCCACCTCTACATCTCTAATCTTGATCTTTATAGTTAGATAAGCTCCATATAAATCACCTTATTCATTGTTTGCAACTCTAATCACCTAATCATTGTTGATATCAATTGGCTACTTGTTCTTTTTATATATCTGCTTTGATATGATGTTGATTTTTGATCCATGATCAATTAAGGCTAAGATTGGATCTTTAAAATCTTTCAACTTCACTTATGTCTTTGTACTATCTCTAGCCTAAAAAGAGACTGAATAGCTATTATTTTCCATGTCATTATCATTTCTTTTTGAGGAATTGATAACACATGCTTATTTTATAATCTTTTTTTTTTTTAATCAAATTTTATTGATATATATTTTATTTGATATCCTTTCATATTCTTGATATGATTTATTTGAGCCCTATCTTCCATATCAACTCTACTTTCAAAGTCTAATGATGCATATTGTGCAAATATTTATCGTATTTCTTATTCTTTATCTTTAGTCATATGAGTATTCAATGCTTCTATCATAATAGCTTCAATTGTCATCTGTCTCTTTTTTTTTTATTACATTAATGATCAACTCATAGAAATCTCTCTTGGTTATATTAAGAGCTTCTTTTAAAATAAATTCTATTTTAGCATGCAAAATTTTCTCCTCTAAAATACTTTTTATATCTATGAATGTCTCAATATTACATTGAAGCTTATAAATAGGACTTTTATCTTTGGCTTTACTTGGCTGATTCTTTTCAATCATTTTTTCTTTTTTCCATCATTCATTTAATAATAGTTGGTCACCATAATGAATAGAAGGAGGCACCTTCTTTGGATTTTGATCATGAGAAGTATCTTTGTTTCTTGAAATCATCTTCTTATTTACAAGTTTAATAATATCTTCTTATTGAGCAATTTTATTTCTTTTTTTTTCAACCATAGTACTATGCAAATCATTATTCTATTAGTCTCCATCCAAAAATACTTTGATATTCATGGCATCAATTAGATCATTCTATCCAATCATTTTTTTGATAGCTTTAGCTCTTTTGATTATATCTTTTATAGCTAGTAAAAAATTAGCCTAAATTATTTTTTGCTCAACTGTAATAATATAAGATTTTGCTTTTTTTTTATATTTAGTACTATTCTTGGAAGTTTACTCTTCTACCAATCTTTTCATGCTTCTTTTTCTAAAATTGGTTTTCAAAGGCTCTTTAGACTGTGTGAATCTTATCTTAACTTCTTTAAAATATATACTTCCATCCTTGATTGTAGCCTTATAATTATTATAATTACTTCACTTGTGGTTTGGATTGTCACATTACATATATCTTTCTACTAATTCTTTTAAGTCTTTAGTTGTCTTTGATGGGTTTGTTATTTGAGATTTCTTTAATTTAGTCATTTCCACCCTCAAATCTTCCATACCTTTAATCAATTCTTCAAAAGTGTCATCTTTGATAGTTTTAATTATTTTTTGAAGTGACATTGGATTTTGAGATGTAAGCATTGACTACAATCTTAATAAACAATCACAAGTCTTGATCTTCTATTGTTTAGCTATAAGTCCTATTATTTCTTTTATTAGCCTCCAATTAATAGTAAATCCACTCTTAGATATCCTATCTGCTAGATGAAAGAACAGCTTGTCTTCTAGGTATTCATGAGCTTTTTACAAAAATAACTCGGTCTTCTTAATTTCTAGCAACTGTCTTTTATATCATAATAATTAACCAAAATTTATTTCAAACTTTTTGATTAATTCATTTGGAGTCATCTAATTTTTTGGTCCTAATTCAATCCACTCTTAGAATGATTTTTTAGTCATTCTTTTTCAATCTTCCTCAAAGAACTTATCCTTCAATATTTTCTCAAATCTCTTCTATGATATAACCTTTTTATGTAGTTCATACACTCTCTTTCTAATTTTTGATATTACTGCCAAATCAAAAGTAATAATCATCTTTATCTTTGAAACTTCATGCACTTTTATTTCACATATATAAAGCTTCAAGAATTTAGTGATGTTCTTCCCTTCAAATCTCCCAGCCTTATCTACCACTGCTTGCAAGGCTTTGGTGGTGCTCTTATCATCACCTTCCACTTGTTGCCTCTCTTCTATAAATTGGACAAATACCTTGAAAAGATCTTAAGCAACCACCTCTTTTGATAATCCATACCTTAGATTTTGATCTTCCATCTTTATTTATAGAAAACTTAGTACCTTAAGGTTCTGTCAGTAGAAGCACCAATTATGTCAAGATAGAAAGAGTTTGCCTCAAAAAAATATTAAGCTTTTAGCTGTTATTAATTTTTTAATTAAATATTGAGATAGATAAAAATCCTAAATTTATATAAATTTATTTTTAAAAAGGGCCATTACATCAAATGCACAAACCTCAAGTACTTTAAAATCTCTAAAATGTAGCAAAATATATTAAATCCTTCATTAATCTTAAAAGAGATTTTTTTAAAATTTCAACTGTATATATCTCTGAATTAGACTATCCATAAATATTCAAATTTTACATAAAATATTGATATACTCTTAACAACTACTACAACAAATTTTAATTATTAATTCATAATTAATCTTTAGATATCACCAAAATCCTAATAGTAGCTTCAAATCCTTATTTATAGATACCTTCATGTTAAATTCTTCATATCATATAAATCAAATATCTAAAAACTATGAAAATTGATATATAGCTTTTTAATATAATGATTCAATTTTTTAAAAAAATTTAGACAAAAATTTATTTAAAAGCTCAAGATATGGCAAAAATCATCATTATCTTTAAAATAATCTGTTTATTCCTTGGAATTGAATATATTATCTTCAACTTTTAATATTTTCTTTTTTTAAATTTTAAATATAATTATTATTTTATATAAGATGTACATCTTAAAATTACCTCTCTAATTGCATCTTTTGATCTCTAGAAGCTCTTGTATAATTCCTTGTATCTTCAAAAGAGTGACAATAGGTATAATTTGTATATTTTAATTTTAAGCGCCTATTCTTTTCTCATAAAAATTCTAAATTTCTTGATGTTTAAACCAAAGTTATAATACAAAAATTAAATTTTTTAAATCTAGCCTTTGATTTTTAAATGTCCTTTTTAAAGTTGCTAAAATCCTTCTTCTTGTTATAGATTTTCTGTTAAAAGCCTATTGGACATAATTATTAACTAGTAGGAGTGAAGATCTTAATTCCTTGCCTTCATCCATCCATATCTTATTTTTATCTTTCCAAATAAGCTTCTTAGTAGTTTAATTTTCATCTTTGGGCCCCAATCTCTTTTCAAGGCTTCATACTAAATATTTAAATCCTATGCAATTTAAATGCTATAATCAAAATAAATAAAAAAATCAAAATAAAGTTTTTTACACCAATTTTTTTTAATTTAATCTACTAACTATTACAATACATATCTATACTTATGAACATATTATATATTTTGATTAGTTTTTGTATGCTATAAGTAATTATAGTACAACACCAAAAGACTATGATATCAATGTGTATTATCAAGAAAGAGCCTTGCCCTTTCTTCACTAGAAGCAGTCTTCTAATAAAGATTAAAATGAACCATCTTCATGAATCAATCAACCACTACAAAGATGCTATCTAATGAATTGGATGGTAATAGATTTATAATAAAATCCATTGAAATAGAAGACCATGACCATCTTAGAACAAGCAAGATCAGTAAGAGTTCATAAGGACAATATTGAGGATTCTTCGACCTTGAATAAATGTTACAAGAGAGCACAAAATCCTTCATAGCCTTCCATATTTGAGGCCACCAAAAATCCTGGAAAATAAGTTCCAAGGTCTTGTTAAATCTAAAATGACTTGTAGCTAGAAAGTCATGGCAAGATTGAAGAACATATAGTCATGTTGGTCCTTTTGAGATATATAAATATTCTTCAAAATATAGAAGGTCTTTTTCAATCTTGAACTTGCTAACATTTTTATTAAGGAGACTCTTGATATCAAGGGCTAAAGCACCATTAATGATTGCAATATACACCTTATCAAGGACACTAGAATGAACAGATGCTGGTATAATAGTGGTGCAAAGGTGAAATTGCTTTGGCTTCAATGATAAAATTACGTATTATTGATCAAATGTTGCCTCTCTTGTCTTGAGTATAAGATATGATTTGTTTGATGAAGCATCGGATAATCCTTGTTGCTTACCAAGTTGATAAGTGATAATAAAGTTAAATCAAGATAATGACATATTCCATCAATTTTGATAACAATTAAGAATCTAAGTTGATATAAAGTATTCTAAGTTCTTGTGATCTTTATATACAATCACAAGATGCATTACTCCTTTGAAAAAATGATGCCATTTTTGAAAAGAATCCATAATAGCAAGAAGCTCCTTCTCATGGATTTCATAATTAATTTTGACAATAGAAAATTTTTGAAAATAAAATACAACAGGATGGAATTTATTATCAATATTCATTTGTAAAAATACGACCTTTAATACAAAATTTGAAGCATTGGTATCAAGATAGAGAGGGTTTGCTTCAAAAAAATATTAAACTTTTAGTTATCACCAATTTCTGAATTAAGTACTAAAATAAATAAAAATTCCAAATTTATATAAATTATTTCTAAAAAATGCCATTTTATCAAGTATATAAGCCTCAAATACTCTAAAATCCCTAAAATGTAGCATAAAATGTATATAATATATTAAATCCTTTATTAGTCTTATAGAGATTTTTTTCCAAATTTCAATAGTATATATCTTTAAATTAAACTATTTAAAATTATTCAAATATTATATAAAGTATTGATATACTTTTAACAACTACCACAACAAATTTCAACTATTGATTCATTGCTAATCTTTAGATATTACTAAAATCTTTATAATAGCTTTAAATCCTTATTTTTAAATACCTATGTGTTAAATTCTTCATATCTCACAAACTAAATGTCTAAATGCCATGAAAATTTGGTATATAGTTTTTTAATATAATATTTCATCTTTTTAAAGATTTTTAGATAAAAATTCATCTAGAAGCTGAAGATATGGCAAAAATCACCACTATCAACAAAATAGTCTATTTCTTACTTAGAATTCAATTTGTTGTCTTTAACTTCTAATGTCTTTTTTTTTAAAATATTGAATGTAATAATTCTTCTATATAAGATATAGATCTTAAAATCACTTCTTCAATTATATCTCTTAATTTCCAAAAGTTCTTATATAACTTCTTGGATCTTCAAAAGAATGACAGTAGGTATAATTTGTATACCTTAATTTCAAGCACCTACTCCTCTCTTATAAAAACTCCAAATCTTTCAATTTTTATATCAAAATTGTAATACAAAAAATAAGCTTTTTAATCCTAGCCTTTGATTTTTGAATGCTCTTTCTAAAAATATTGAAATCCTTATTCTTGTCATAGATAGCCTACTCAAAGCCTATTAGGTATAACCATTAACCAATAGAGATGAAGATCTTCATCTCTTACTTTCATTTATCCATATTTTACTTTCATCCCTCTAAATAAGCCTTTTAATAGTTTAGTTTTTCATCTTTAGGTCCCAATCTCCTTTCAAGGTTTCATACTAAATATTTAAGTTCTATATAATTTAAAAGCCATAATTAAAATTTAAAAAAATCCAAAATAAAATTTCTTATATCAACTCTTTTTAATTTACTTTACTAACCATTCTAATACACACTAGAATTTATGAATATATTATGTATTTTGATTGATTTGTACATACTATAAGTAATTATAATATGACATTGGTCTCTATATAGAATACTTTTATAAAATATGGGTGCATCAAGATTGGAGCTGTGGTAAATGCTGTCTTGAGATCTTGGAATGCTTTCTCTAGTTGAGGCCCCCATTCTAACTTGTCTTTGCATGTCAATTGAGTAAAAGAAGCAGCAACTTGAGAATAATTTTTGATGAAGATTTTATAAAAGTTGACAAATCCAAAAAAACATTATATATCTTTTACAGTCTTTGAAATAGTCTATTGCATAACAACCTCTACCTTCTTGGTATCTATCATCAAACACTCAATAGATATGATGTATTCCAAAAAATTCCATCTTTAATTAATGAAATACATATTTTTTTAGCTTGGCATACAAACTTGTATCTTGTGGTTTTTGTAATACTAACTTTACATACTCCTCATGTTCTTCTAGATTATTTAAATAGATTAAAATATTATTAAGATACATCACCACAAATTTATTTAGATGCTTTTAAAAGATGTTATTTATTAAATATTGAAAGATAGTGGATATATTTATTAATACAAAAGATATAATATTATATTCAAAATATCCATACTTTGTTCAAAATATGATCTTTTATTTGTTTTTATCTTTAATCTATATCAAATTGTATATTCCACAAAGATCTATCTTAGTATAGATCTTGGCTTCGCCAAGTTGTTTCAAAAGTTTTGAGATTAACAATAACAGATAATGATTTTTTACCATAATCTTATTTAATCCTCAATAATTAATGCACATATGTATGGAATCATCTTTTTTCTTTAGAAAGAATATAGGTGCACCTACTAGAAACTTTGAATGCTTGATGAAGTTCTTTGCAAGGTTTTTATCAATGTAATCTTTCAAGACTAAAAGCTTGTTTTGAAAATGGTTATAAATTGGGCCAAAAGATAGTTGTGTTTCTTTCTAAAGATCTATGGCACAATTATATGGTCGATGCTTCAATAATATATCAACATTCTTGTTTTGAAAAACATCTTAAAATCCATTATGTTACTTTGGAATACTTGCCAATAAAGTCATATCTTCCTTAAATGGAGTCACATAAATAAAAAATGATATATCTTCTTTGGCCAATCTTATAAAGGCCCTTACTTCAATAAATGAAGATTTACTAACTTGTGACTTTTTGCAAAGTTTTCTTGTGGAGATTTCTATTGGAAATGTCATTCTTTGCAACCTCTAATCTATAGATGGATTATACTTTTTCAACCAAGAAAGTCTAAGAATAACAAGATTTGGAGGAATTCTTATAATATTAAATATAATTTGATGGCTATAGTCTTCAAATGATATTTCTATAGACGTTGTTTTATGGATGATACTATCAAAGGATAAGAATCATCCATCTATTATTTCTATATGAACATGTTTGATTTTTGTATTAGAAGAATTTTATGAAGCTTAGCAAATGCTTCATCTAAGAAACAAGCAGACACTTCTAAATCCAATAAGACAATCACCTAAAGCTTTTGAGGACCAAAACACAAAAGAATTGTAAAGCAACAAGTAGATTGAGCAAAAAGAGAGGAACTTGAATAATTTTGTGATGTTGAATTGTCTAGCCAGACTACCCCTACTGTAGCTAAACATCTTTAATTTCCTAAATGATTGCACTCCTAATTTTGATAATATATTGATTTTGTTTTTTTAGATAATTATGAACCTTGTGGCCTTCCTTGCTACAATACAAACATAGACCTTCTTTTATATGATGCTTTTTTTTTTTTGTGTGGACTAAGATGTTTAAAACGTATTGCATCAAGTTGCATATCTTCTATTTTTGAATGTGAAATTAGACTGCTTACCAATGTAGCAAGAATGTATTGGATTATATATTGTCTTATTAAAGCCTATGAATGTTAATTTTGACAAAGTTGAAATAGTCAATTATCACATTTCACGGTATTGTATTACGTGTTGTCTTTTTTGGAAATGCACTAGGCACTTGGCTATAGAAGGTGAAGTTGTGGTTTATAAATATCTAAGAAATTCTAACAGATTTCTTTCATGTTAGAAAAATATAATTTGAATTTCAATTCAAAAGTGTTTAAAACTAATACAAAATGCTCAAAAACACTCTACTTAATAACCTCAATCATACACAAAGTCCAATTGTCTTGTTACTTTTATAATTAGGTAAATTCAATTTTTCTTTATAAGTCCTAACTCTAGTCAGTAAATTTTAATAAGTTATAATTTTTAATTTGATCATCTATTTGATACTAAATTTAACATCTATCATTTACCTATAATTTTTCTATATGCTTAAAAAATTTTAGTCAAATCCAACTTACAAATTGTAAAAAAATATTCAAAATCTATACTAATGTCACTCAGCTCCTAACTTGAAAGTTGATATAGATGTTATAGTAGTAACTTTTTCTTCTCCAATTATTAACTTTAGCTCAAAATTGATGTATAGCTTAATCTCTAAGTCTACTAAAACCATGCCAAATTTCACCTTATTTTGAGTAATAGATCTCTAGATATTGTAAAAATCCTAAAGAACCTTAAACTGCTAACTTTTGATATCTCCTCATATTAAAGATCAAATATCTTTCAACTACACTATTAGATTATTACAAAATTTTATATATTTTTAGCACATTCAATCAACCACAAATTACAAAATTTTTAATGATAGATGTTATACCAATTGCACATACTAGCCAAGAAAGTTAGTACTAATTTTATTATATAAAATCCAAATTACCAACATGAATCTTGACTTTGAACAATGATTGTCAAATCTTCACAAATCTTATGAAAATAAGTCTTATGCCTCTAGAACAAGCTTAAAACTAGCTCTCTGATCTTAATTACCAATCTTTAAATGACTTGATATTTTGCCCTTGGTAGATATTTTGTGGTTGTAGGTCTGATTTTGACCCTTTTCCATAAATGGTCAATCCATAAATGGTCAATTTATAATAAGGATTTTTAAGCTTGACCCTATCTTTAACTTAATCTTAATATCAACCATATCTATTATTTACCTCTTCTATTCTATTTTTATTAATATATGGCTTTTTAAAAGCAATAAAAGAATTTCTATAACATAGAAGGAAATTTTACAATGATAGATGTTAATAATTAACTTTTATCTACTAGCTATTAAGATAAGAAAAAAAAATCTAAGAGGCTTTTATAAAACCTTTCTTAAATATCTTGAATTCCTATTGAATCAAAATAATTAGATATTAAGTAGAAAATCATTCTTATTTATATTTTCACCACATAAATATATTATGATATGACAATGGCTTGGCTAATGGCTTCATTGAGTGATTGTGGATCTGAAAGCAATAATAACAAATACATCATATTGTCTCTCAATCTCTAATATAATTGACTTACCAAGGCTTCTTCATTTCAATTGATGTTATACACTAATTGCCTAAAATCAGATGTATAGATTGATGTAGATCATATCCCTTGTTGCAATGCTTGGATCTTGGTTGTTGACCAATGGGCCTTGTCATATTTTTCAAATTCTTCCACAAATACTTCTATAAAAGCTCCAAAGTTGCTTAAAATTGAAGATCTCTTTTTAAACAAGGTAACAAATCATAATAATGATTATTTTGTAAGCAAGTTGCTAATCAATGAAATTTGTGATTTTTTTATTGAATAAGTATCAAGTTATAGAATCATTATTAATTAAATTTGATTGACAAACCTTCAAACCTTCAAACACATATCATCATATTTCTTCAAAAGACTAACTTGAGGCTCCTTATATTATTAAACAGATAGATTTTCTTAGTACAATATAGATAGTATTACATCCTCAAGCGTAGAAGTTGAATGTGGATACAGTTTAGGTTGTCATATTCCAAATGTTGTGTTGTTATGAAGTTTTGTAACAATCTTTTCAATCTCCGCAGTCCTAGCAAATAAAATAATAAGAATGCTTATGATGGCGTCTAACTTGGACTTAAAAGATTTGGTCATATTAATATCTTGATCTCCAACCATTCTAAAAAATATATATATATATATATATATATATATATAAGAAGACAATATTAATATAGAAGAGGGTTATCCGCAATCTTTAAAATGCTTTAAAACCTTCAAGGAGAAGAATGATCTATTCTCTCACAACAAGGATAAAGCTTCAATATTATGATAAACGAAATATCAATTTAGAAGAAGATAATCTGCAATCTCTAAAGTGCTTGTATATCTTCAAGAAGAGGAGTAATCTACTCTCTAACAAAAAAGATCCAACTGTGATATTTAAGATGTGGACAATTTCAACAAACTATCAAAGATATAAGAATATAATATAAGTGATTTAAATTAGAAAGAATTTTCAAGAAAGAAATTGACAAAGATTTAAATTATCTAGATGAATATATAAACAACATCAAGAAAATTGAATTAGAACTCTAAGAGATGCATTGTCAAGACTAAAGAATTCTTCAGCCTTGATTCTATTTATACCTATGTCTAAGAAGCTTCTTGAGTGGATTCCATCAAATTAAGAAGCTTCTTGAGTTCTTTCTATCAATGTAGAAGCTTTTCAAGCTCCTTTGATTAACTACAAATATTTTTAAGTTACTTTCATTAATTAAGAAGCATTTTAAGCAACTTCTACTAATTAAGAAACCTCTAGAATGTTCGAAAAGATTCTGTAAACTTTTGAAGTATATGTCCTTCACAAATTTTTAATATATGTGCTACATAATTAATTTCTAATATAAATAATTAATATGCATGATATGTGGCCAATTTGTTGGCTAAATTTACAATCTATTAATTATTTATAAACATGTTTAAAGCCTATAAAGCTTTTAAGAAGCTTATCAACAAGATATCAATAATTAAATTTCTTTTTTACTTATTTTTATCTAATTCTATTTATCTAAGTAAATATATTAATGAATATAAATATCCATTGTTATATTATAATTCAATTATAGGATAAAAGAGAAAAAAAGACTTATATTATAGAAGAGTTGAATTGAAGATTTAATAATAAAATTCTTTTAGAATTCATAGATAAAAAATAGAATGAATTAGAAACATTGCGTATATCTTATATTTTTTATAAAAAACTTTTATTTATTTTATAAGACAATAAATAAGATAAAATAAAATGTATTAATAAAACTAATACTATAGACTTTTTTAGATGAAAGCAAATAATAGCTTTTAATAAAAATTATCTAAAAAAACCTTAGAATAATACTTAGAGAGGATCCATTGAGAACTAAGGTCGAAATCAGATCCTAGAACATAAAACCACATACCTACAATAATTGAAAAGTTCTTTTATTGATCAAAGAATAAGAATTGAGAAAAAACTTGATAAGGTTTCTTTGAGCATTGTTATATTGTACAAAGTCTTGCTTGAAAATGCACCAGGCACCTAATTGTAGAAGATAAAAGAAAATTGTAACAACAAGTCTTAACACCTCTAATAGATTTATATATAAATAATAATTAGAAATTAATAAATATGCTCAACCTTTAAAGAAGTTTCATTAAATTTCTAGTTGATTATTAAAAAAAAACACAAAGAAATCCTAAAAAATTTAAAAAAGAATCATAAAAAAATAATAAAAAATTTCTAAAGAAATATTAATATAAAAATCTTTAAAAATATAAAAATAGAAATCCTTTTAAAATACTAAATATAAAAATTATAATAAAATATCAATCAAATCTTAAATCTTAAACAAACCCTAATGAAATCTTAATCAAATTTTAAATGAATCCTAATAAATTATAATACATCCTATAACAGATTGATATTTCAATAACTAATGATTGAACTATTGATTTTAACTCAAATTTGCACATCTTTTAATAATTAAATTGGCAATAAGTATAATTTTTTTTGAAAAAGATTCAAATTTCTAAATAGAAGATAAACTCAAAACTGTGCTTAGATGTAGGCTAGTCTCCTTCTCCAATTTTGATGCCAATCTTTTAATGCCAATATCTCCTTTTTATATTATTTAATTATATTTATAATTTATAAATATATAAAAAATTAAATATACCACTTTTATATATAATTTTTATTTCAATTCAATTAGTAGATTGTTATATATCTTAGAAATCCTCATTAACCATCAAAATCTGATTTCTAAAATCTTGACCTACTTGAATTTCAATAACATTTAATTTATCTATTTGATTAAGCTCAAATTTCTATTATGCACTTAACATAATTACAATTACAAATATACAAAATTTCACTTATAGATCTATTATCAAACTCACAAAAATTTTAAAAATATAAATTTTTTTTATTTCACAAAACTAAAATCATCTAAAACAATCTTGATTTTGCAAAGCTCTTACAAATTCAATATATATCCAAATCATTCACAACTAATGCTCAAAGAAACCTTCTAAAGGTTGCTCACAATTTCTATTCTTTGATCTATCAAAGAATCCTTAAAACAACATTGATGCCTGATTTTGTACCTTGGGGTCTGATTTTGATCATGGTTAGTGACTGGTATCATGTTATAGTTTGGCTACTATGTGAAAAAATTATACATATATATTTAATATATAATTTACTATATAATTAAATGAAAGCAATAACAGTGGATTTTATTAGTTACAAAATGTGGTTAGGTTGTTAGTTTAGAAAGAATCTATCTAAAAAGATTATTATTGAGATTTATATAACCTTATTTTTTTTTTGGTAGTGACTTTTGAAGTTGATTTTATATTGATACTAACTTTTATATATCTTAAGCCACCTTTGTAAGACATTGGTGATCCTTAAGATCTTGTTTGATGCTTTTATTTGGTATTTAGAACACATATTATATAAATCTTATAAAAAAAAGCATTAGAAAGGGATTTTTAGTATGAAAGGGAATAGTTAGGCCATCCATGTGAATGAATAGAGATAGATGATAGAAGTCTCTATTCCTATTGGCCAAAAATCATGCCTAATGGGCCTCAAGGAGGCTATCCAAGGGTTTATTAGGAATTAGGGTTTGTTTTTGGAGAGGATTTGAACATCAAAGGCTAATATTAACAAGTTTGGTTTTTTGGATATGATTTTGGTGCAAATTTTGTGTAATTTGGACTTTTTATGAAAGAAATATATGTACTCAAAGTTAAGGTGTCAAAATTATACCTACTGGCACTCTTTTGGGCATAACTCGCACGTACAAAGAGCAATAGAGAATTGACAATTAGGGTTGAAAAGAGCACTTTCTTGGCTACACTTTTTATATATATCTTCATGAAATCCAAGCTAGAATAAAGGAGATATTGGGAGTTGAAGTTAGTACTTGTAAGCTAAAGGCAGTATGTGACTTGGCTTAACTAGTGGTTATGTTTTGAGCTATATCTTAGGCAATTTGATAAATTTTTGACTCAAAATTTTCAAAAGTGTATATGTTTATGTCATAAGACTATGTAAAATTTTTTTGTGGAATTAAAATTTTGGATTTGTGAAATATGAGGAAAATAGTACTTGAATATTTGTGAGTTAGGATTTTAAGCACTTGCTAGGATTTCTTAAGATATTAGATGATTGCAAATTCATAGTTGATTTTTTTTTGTGATAAAACTTAAGAAAATTACCTATACTTTAAAATTTTTTTTATAAAAATTGAATAGTTGAATCAAGAGTTATTGAATTCTAAAGTTTGAAAAGAAATAAATCCTTGCGGTTAAATAAGGTATTGAAGGGTTTTAAGACAATTTGAGCCTTTTTGTACAAACCTACTTAAATGCAAAAGGATTTACTAATATAGTTTCTCTTTTGTAATATCATTGTGTTATTTGTCTTTTTTATTAAAGACAAATCACTTATTAGACTCTTGTCAATAATTTTAAAGTAAATTCTCTACAGCTAGGTATCCAATATATTGCTAGATAGAAATTCATGCCACATGACACTAGTCCTTTCTAAGTATCAATTCTTATTTTTTTAAGGTGATTTTTAATAAAATCTATTCTTAGATTCTTCTTAAAGATGTCTATATTATTTATTTTTCTAATTTATATTATTTTGCTTTATTTATGGCTATACAAAGTAAATAAATACCTATTTTATTAAAAAAAAAATTAATATTAAAAGATTCTACTACCTTCTTATCTTTTATTTATATTATTTTATTATATCTTTTTAATTAGGCTCTTCTATAATAGAATCCATATACTTATTTTTCACCATATAGTCATGTTATAACATAACATCCACCCCCTCTAAACCTGTGCATCTTTTAGTATGTGCCAAATAATTTGACTTTTGTTATAGAAATCACACCATACTTTCTGTGTCTTCATTTAAATCTTCTTCATTATTTTTATTATCCAAATCAATATCATCTTATTATTATTTAAGGTATAATTTTTCAACAAGATCTTCCATATTAATTTCTATATATCTTCATTTGAATATCTTTATCTTCTTCCTTGTAATTGGTATTTTCAATCTTATTCCATCAAGCTCTTATAGTGAATAGGTTGCATTATCATGAACTATTGTTACCACATATGGTCCAAATTAACATTTAATTTTTTTTTGTAAAGTACTATATTGATTATCCAAGTTATTATTATAGATTAAGATCTAATCATATTCTTTTATTTTTTTAAGATTATAGTCAATGTATTTTATTAAATCTTTTTTTATTTTTTTTCCTTACTTCTTTCAATCTCCCTATTACTACTTTAATATCCTCAAGTCTTCTTTCCAATTGTTAAATCCATAATGTTAAAAGCTCCTCTATATTAAGATTATTCTTTTAAAATAATATTCTTTATATATGTATTATTTCTTCTATTAGCATAATTGGTTTTTGTCCATATATTAATTTAAAAGACATAATTAGTCACCATACTATGAGTTGTGCAATCTATTCATAACGCAAATGGTAGTAGCCTTGGCCATTGATGTACTTTGCCATTGCATGCCTTTAATAATGCCTTAACAATAAGTGAATGTCTATGCTCATTCTTTCTATTATCTTCTAGATTATGTGTTGTTATCAAAGAAAGTTTAATTTATATTCTACCAAAGAGTTTTTTTTGCTTCTTTTGCATCCAATTCACCTGAATTTGCAATGATTTTTTCAATACAACTATAGCAACAAAGAATATCTTTAAAAAAAAATTGACATAAACTTTCAATGTTTTTTATTTGTAATACTTGTTCTTCAATCATATTTGATAAATCTTCACATGCAAGTATCAAATATGTCATTTGTCCAAACCCCATAGATATTGCTACTAAATCCACTATCCACTTATAATATAATGCTAGAAGATTAGTTAAATATAATTCATCTCCATGCCAAATGTTAGAATAAAATTGAAAAATCTCACATGATCCTATAAAATCAGCCACATCTTTATATATATCTTTCTACCAATACTTCTCTTTTAAAAGTTGTCCATATTTCTCTATATCCTATCCACAAACTCTCATGGAATTCTTTGATAATCTTTTATTGAGCTTTTAAATCACATATTATCTATTATAGTATTTTTTTTTAGATACTCCTATAAATATCTATTATATAAATTTTTATTCTCTCTAACCTTCTTATTGCTTTAATGAGCTTAGATACTTTTCAATATTTTTCTATTTATTTTTATATAATTTTTTTAATAATAATTCCAATAGTATCTTCAAACATACACTTTTTTCTTTTGATAATGCATTAGTATAAAATTTTGCACCCACATCATCTTCCAAATCAATCATATCTTTTTTATTATAATATCTTGCCCTTAATATTATATTTGTAATTGAATTATCTTTCCTTGCAATGTACATAAACTTTAGATTTATAGATTTAATATATGCTATTTACTTAAATATTATAATATAAAAAATTGAACAACTTATAATCATATCCATTAATGATAGATAATATATTTTTATAACTATTGATGCACCAATCAAAATACTCATTTTTATTTTTCATAGTTATTATTACAGTCCATAATTTCTTTTTAATTTGTGTACATATCCTTTGTGTAATATTAAAAATCTTTGCTCTAAATCTTATTACATATCTATTCTTTTATTTATCATCTTGTCCAACTACTCAACCTATTCTAATTGGACTTGCATTAACTATTAATATCACTAGCTTTTCACATTTATAATTCACTTTCTTTAAAGTCGGAGATAAAGAAAGAAGTTCTTTTAATTTTTCTATAGCTTTTCTTTGTTCTTCTTTCTATTGAAATTTTTGATTCTTTCTTAGTAACTCATATAATAAATTTGTTATATATACAAAATGAAATATCCATACATGATAGAAAATGCATGCTCTTAAAAATATTTTGACTTCTATTAAATTTGCACATTCTTTCATCTTTTTAATAATATCAACTTTTTCAATATTTAACTTATATCCATATGATCCACATATGTGTTCAATAATAAATATCTTATTTATTCTATATATAGACTTAATATCTAATAAGGACAAATGTATTTCTTCTAATCATGATAAAATCATTTCATAATCTATAATATAATTTATAACAAATCTTCTAAAACTTTTTTGATTTAATGTCTCATCTTTTTCTTTTTTTGTATATTTTTTTAATTGGAACATCCAATGGAATCTTCATAGTAGTTAAATCTCTACTATGTAATTCCAATTGAAATTAATCATATTCTAAGTAAAAATCACCTATTGAATAGATTGCTCTTCCAAAAAATGCTTCTATAAATTCATCTACAATTGGACTTGAATCCATATTTCTAATAGTCATTTTATTCATAGATTGCATATATTATATAAATCTCATTGTTCTATTTTTCTTTGATATTATAAACCATCAATTAGAATAAGATGCCATAGATGGTTTTAAAATCTCCATTTTAATTTTTTCATTGAGTAAATTTACTAACTCAAATAAATATAATCTTGATATTGGAATTGGTCGCAAATTCCATGGTTTATGAGGAATAATAAAAATAACTATAGGTGCTATAATATTTGGATCAACACATTCAATTTCATATGCTTCAAATACAAAAGCCTTTTCATATTGTGAAATCATACTTTTAAAAATACTTTTCTTCACATTTTGTCAAAAATCCATCACATTCAACTTTTAATCCATTTAATGTATCATCTGTAAATTCATGCCCTATCTTCTTAGGATCTCTTAAATTTGATTGTATAGATGCTTCCTTCACTCTTTTTGCATAATCTAATAGTAGTAGCAAAGCCATTGATTCAACCTTTTTTACCATTGAATTATATTTAGTTTCAATTTATTATCGAGGTAGAGAGAATTTGTCTCAAGAAAGCATTAGGCTTTTGGTTATTATTAATTGTTCAATCAAATTTTAAGATTAAAAAAACTCCAAATTTATACAAAAATTATTCATATTGGAGAAATTACGTCAAATATACAAGTCTTCAATAGACAAAAATATAAAAATTTATAGTAAAATACTATAAATCTTATGTATTCTAAAAAGAGATTTTTTTTTTTGAATTCTAACAATACATAGCTGTCAATCAGACTGTTATTGTGTAATAATACAATCACTAGGTGAAAAAAGAAAAAAAATGATTATATTATAGAAGGGCTCAAATAAAATTATTTAAGTAAATTATCTTAAAAATATAGATAATAGACAAGGAGATATTAAAAATTAAAAGGTGCTAATGGTGCCTTTTTTATATGGCCATATAAATAAGACAAAGTAAAATAGATTAAAAAAATAAATAATTTAAGCATCTTTAAGATGGAATTAAGAATATGTTTTAGCAAAATTTATCTCAAAATTCCAAGAGTTGATACTTGGAGTTGTGAACTTGAATCAAAATCAAACCTTGAGGCACAAAATTGCATACCTTTGGTGAAAAGAGAGCTTTTTGGCAGATCAAACAATTGTGTTTGAAGACACACTTGAGAGGATTTATTTGAGTATTTATTTGAAGTGATTTAGATAGATATTAACTTTGTAAGAGCTTTACAAAGTCAAGGTTGATTTAGGTGACTTTGAGTTTTGTGAAATAAAAAAGAATTTATATTTTTGAGCATTTTGTGAATGTGGTTATAGATCTATAAGTGAAATTTTGTAAATATGTGATTATAGTTGTGTTAAGTGAATGCTATAAGTTTGACTCTAATCTAATAGTTCAATAAAAGGTTATTGAAATTTAACTGGGTCGAAATCTTGAAAATTGGATTTTGAGGATCAATGAGGATTTCTAAGATATTTAAAAATTTACCAATTGGATTGAAGTGAAAATTATTTGTGTAGGTAATAAGTTTAATTTTCCATTTTTGAATAAAATTTGGAAGCAATTGAATGGTACAAAAAGAAGATATTGGTGCTAGAAGATTGGCATCAAGATTGGAGAAGAAGGACGATCTACACTTGAGGAGATTTTTGAGCTTATTTTTTATTTGGTGATTTGGATCTTCAAAAATTTCGTGCATGGTGGCAATTTAGTTATTAGAAGTTATGCAAAATTTGGGCTAAGATCAATGGTTCAATCATTAGTTATTAAGGTTTCAATTTATTGTAGGATTTGTTATGATTTGATTAAGGTTTGGTTAGGATTTATTAGAATTTGATTAAGATTCAATTAAGATTTTTTAAGATTTGGTTAAGATTTATTAGAGTTCATTTAGGATTTATTTAGGATTTATTTAGGATTTAAGATTTGGTTAGGATTTATTTAGGATTTAAGATTTGATTAGGATTTAGGATTTGACAAGGATTTTATTATAGTTTGGTTAGGATTTAGAATTTAACAAAGATTTCATTAGATTTTATTTAGAATTTAGAATTTGATTAGGATTTGATTAGGATTTGATTAAAATTTGATTAAGATTTGACTAGGATTTGATTGAGATTTGATTAGGATTTGATTAGAATTTGACTAAGATTTGACTAAGATTTTATTAGAATTTAATTAAGATTTGATTATCATTTCTATTTTTAATATTTAAAAAGATTTTAATTTTGATATTTTTAAAAATTTTCTTTATTATTTTTTTTAACTTCTTTAAAAATTCTTTAGGATTTCTTTGTATTTTTTTATAATTAATTAATTATCAAATTGAATTTTTTTAATAATTGAGCATACTTATTATTTTTTAATTATAATTTATATATAATTCTATTAAAGATGTTAGAACTTGTTGTTGTAATTTTTCTTTTATCTTTTACAACCAAGTGCCCAATGTATTCTCAAACAAGGCTTCACGTAATACGATACCGTCCAAATAGTTTCAAATTTTATATGAAGTATTGATGTACTTTTAATAACTATCACACCAAATTTCAACTATAGATTTAGTCTGGATCTTGAAATATCACTAAAATCCTAACATCACCTTCAAATCCTTGTTTATAAATACTTGCATGCTAAATTCTTCATATCTAATAAAATAAATGTGTAAATACAATGAAAATTGGTATATAGTTTTTTAACATAATAATTCACTTTTTTAAAAAAATTTAGACAAAAATTCGTATAAAAGCTCAAGATATGGTGGAAATTATTACTATCAATAAAATGGTCTACTTACTATCTTAGAATTAGATGTGCTATCTTCAACTTCTAAAATTTTCTTCTTGCATATTCCAAATATAATAAATTATCTACATGAGATGTAGATCTTAAAATCACCTATCTAATTGTACCTCCTAATTTCTAAAAGCTCTTGTACAATTCCTTGTATCTTCAATAGAACAACAATATGTCTTAAATCTACACCTAAATTTCACAATTCTTACTTTGCCTTTCTAAATGCCACTTTTAAAGTTATCCAAATCTTCAATAATACTACAAGTAGCCTATTAAAAGTCCATTGGATATGAAGACCGACAAATAGAAATGAAGTTCAATAAATGGAATAAAGTCTTCCATCCCTTGCCTTCATCCCTCCATACCTTGCTTTCATCTCTCTAAATAAACCTCTTGTTAGTTTGTATTTCAATCTTTTAGGGTCCAAATCTCCTTTCAAAGCTTCATATTAAATATCTAGATTTTATATAATTTAAATACCATAATCAAGCTAAAAAAATAAATTAAAATAAAGTTTCTTACATCAATTTTTTCAAATTATTTTACTAATTATTCTAACACATACTAGAACTTATGAACAAATTATATATTTTGATTGATTTTTATATATTGTAAGCAATTGTAGTACAACATCCACTCCCTGCAAACCTGTACATCTTTTGGTATGTGCCACTTATAATTCCTCCTCATTACTTTTAAATTGCTTTAATTTACTTACAGATTCATCAACTTTTTTTTTTGGTTCAAATATTGAAATAGAAATACTTCAAAGTCTTCTACTCTATATCATCCATTCCTTCTTTTGATAGCTTTCACCCTTTTTTCAATCATTAGATTTTTGATAATAGTTCTATTTAGCTCCTATAAGAAATACATGGCATTATTATGAATTTTGAGTATTACATATGATCTAATTTATTTCTTTGTCAATTTCTTTGTAGTGTTATGTTAATGCTCTAAATTGCTATTATAAATTAAAATCTAATTTCTAACTTGAATAGGCTTGGACCTTAATCTATGATTCTTATCAAACCTTTTTTTGTTTTTCAATCTTATTACTTTCAATTTTTCAATTGCAATTTGTAAGTCTTCAAGTAACCTTCTCAATTATTGGATGTGAAGCTCCAATAATCTTTTTTTTTATTAATATCATCTTTTTAAGATTAAAAAATCCATGTAGGATAGATTTTCTCAATTGGTATCATAGGCTTCTTCTCTAATATTAATTCTATGGGCATATAATCAATGATAATGTTTTGAGTATTTTTATTAGCTCAAATAACAAATGGAAGTAGTTTGGATCATTGAATTAGCCTATTCTTATATGTCTTGACCATTGCATGGATGATAAGAGGATGACCTCTTTTACTCTTGCCATTGACTTCAAGATTATAAGAAATAGTTAATTTTAATTGAATTCAATATCTATCAAAGAATTTTTGTGCTTCAGTAGCATCCAATTTTCTCCTATTAATTCTCATCCTTCTAATGTTCCCATATGTGCTAAATATGTCTTCTAGTATAAATTTGTTTAATACTTTAGTAGTTTTGGTTTTTAAAGTCCATTCTTCAATATAATTTGATACTTCTTCTTTTGCCAATATTGAATATTTCATATTCCAAATTTCTAATGGCATGGCTATCAAATCAATTATCTATTGATAATATATAATAGATGGATAAGTAGGATGTAATCCATTCCTACATTTGACTTTAAACTATAGGTGGCACTTTGTGCTTGTATTCATAAAATCTTCTACATCTTTGTATAAGTAGTCCAAATTCTATTATATCCTATGCAAAGTGTATCATGAAATTCCTTCAAATTCTTATTTCTAGTGTGAAGATTTCCTATCACTGTTAATAGAATTTTATCACCCCTTTTTGGCCTCTTCTATAAAAATCCATCTTTAAGTAAATAAGCATAAGACTAGTATCTGATATCTTTGAAGGTTTTATCCATTTAGCCTTTTTGCCTCTTCATAGTGCTCAAATAAATTCTAATATCTCTCAATTTGCCCTTATATAAATCTTCATAGAAGATTTGAACCATATCTCCAAAATCTACTCCATCAATAGCAAATGCATATCCATGGCTCTTCTCTTCTTCATATTTTTTTTTTCTTCATGTGCCATCATCTCTTCCTCAAAGGTATATGTAGCTTTAAAATGGAGTTTATATAATTTAAAGGAATTTACATAAAAAACGTAGTTTTGGTTTATTTTTTTTAGTTTGAATTTTGATGTTAAAAACTATATGAAATCTAGATATTTAATACAAAGCTTTGAAATGAGATTTGGAACCTAAAAGATTGAAATCCAAGCTACTAAAAGATTTATTTGGAACGATGAAAGCAAGGTATGGAGGGATGAAGGCAAGGGATGGAGGATTTCATTCCATTGGTCAGATTTCATCCCTATTGATTGGTCTTCATGTCCAATGGACTTTTAGCAAGCTATTTGTAGTATTTTTGAGAATTTGGATGACTTTGAAGGTAGTATTTGAAAATAAAATATAAGGATAGTAAAGTTTAGGTTTTGAATGACAATTTATATATAAAAAGTAAGAAATTTGGAATTGGAGTGAAGGAAATATAGCCATTTGAAGTTAAGATACAAATTTAGGATATATTGTCATTCTTTTAATGATACAAGGAGTTGTACAAGATCTTTTGGAGATTAAGAAATATAGTTGAAGAGATGACTTTAAGGTCTATATTTTGTATGTAAGAATTAACACATTTAGAATATATAAGAAGGAAATATTGGTAGTTAAAGATAACACATCTAATTCCAAAGAAGTAAGTAGATCATTTTATTGATAGTAATAATTTCTACCATATCTTGAGCTTCTAGACGAATTTTTATCTAAATTTTTTTAAGAAGATGAATTATTATGTTAAAAAGCTATACATTAATTTTTATGGTGTTTGAATAATTAATTTGTGAGATTCAAAGAATTTAGCATATGGATGTTTGTAAACAAGGGCTTGAAGTTGCTGTCAAGAATTTAGCAATATTTCAAGATCTAGTTTGATTCTACTATTGGAATTTAGTGTAATAATTGTTAAAAATATATCAATAATTTATATAAACTTTGAGACTATTTGGATGGTCTGATTTGTAGATATATGGTTTGAATTTGAGAAAAATCACTATTTAAGATACATAAGGTTTATAGTATTTTATTATGAACGTTTATATTTTTGTCTATTAAAGGCTTATATATTTGATATAATTGTCCTAATAGGAAAAATATTTATATAAATTTAGAATTTTTTTAATCTTAAAACTTAATTAAGCAATTAATGACAGTCAAAAGTCTAATGCTTTTTTGAAACAAACTCTCTCTACCTCAACACTATAATACTAAAAGCTCCTTTTTATTAAGATCATCTTTCTAAGAAAATATTCTTTATGTAGGCATTGTTTCTTCAATTGGAAAATTAACTTTTATCCATACATTAATTTAAAAGGCATATAATTAGTCACTATACTATAAATTGTGTAATTTCCCTATAATGCAAATGGTAGTAGCTTTAGCCACTAATGTACTTTGCCATTGTATGCTTTAACTAACATCTTAATAATAAGTAAATGTCCACGTTCATTAAAGAGTTTTTTTACTTATTTTGCATCCAATTCACCTCTATCTGTAGTTGCTATAAGAAACTTTATTTTGATTTTTATTTGTTTATTTTGATTATAGCATTTAAATTGTATAAGATCTAAATATTTAATATGAAGCCTTTAGAAGAGATTGGGGCCTAAAGATTAAAAATTAAACTACTAAGAGGCTTATTTGGAAGGATGAAAGTAAGATATAGATGAATGAAGGCAAGGGGTGAAGATCTTCATCTCTATTGGTTGATGGTCATGCCCAATAGGATTTGAGTAGATTGTCTATGATAAGAAGAAGGATTTTGGTAATTTTAAAGAAGGTATTTGAAAATCATAGACTAGGATTAGAAAGCTTATTTTTTGTAGTACAATTTTGGTGTAAAAATTAAGAAATTTGGAATTTTTATAAGGAAATAGTAGGTGCTTGAAATTAAGATGTACAAATTATATCTATTGTCATTCTATTGAAGATATAAGGAATTATATACATGCTTTTAGAGATCAAGAGGTACAATTAGAGAGGTACAATTGGAAAGGTGATTTCAAGATTTATATCTTATATGAAAGAATTATAATATTTAGAGTACAAAAAAAAAAAAAAAAATATATTAGAAGTTGAAGATAAGAGATCTAATTCTAAAGCAATAAATAGACTATTTTATAAATAGTGATGATTTCTACTATATCATGAGCTTTCAGAGGAATTTTTATCTAAAAATTTCTAAAAAGATGAATTATTATGTTAAAAAGCTACATATCAAAGTTTGATAGTATTTGAGCATTTAATTTGTGAGATATGAAGAATTTAGCATGTAGATATCTATAAACAAGGATTTGAAGCTATTGTTAAGATTTTAGTAATATCTAAAGATTGGCAATAAATCAACAATTGAAATTTGTTGTGATAGCAGTTAAGAGTATATTAATACTTTATATAAAATTTAAATAATTTTAGATAGTCCAATTTAGAGATATGCATTATTGAAGTTTAAAAAAAATCTTCTTTAAGGTTAATAAAAGATTTAATATATTTTATTATATTTTAGAAATTTTAAAGTACTTGAGGCTTGTGTATTTGATGTAATTGCCCTTTTTAAGAATAATTTTATATGAATTTGAGATTTTTATCTATCTTGATATTTAATTAAAAAATTAATAATAGCTAAAAATTCAATGCTTTCTTGACGCAAATTCTCTTTATTCTAACATAATTAGTGCTTCTACAAATAGAGCCTTACGATACTATTATTTTCAAACTTTTTTGGTTGAAAAAACATAATTCATCTATAGATTGGAGGTTGTGAAGAATGAAATTTTCAATAGAAATGCCTATAAGAAAATTTTGTAAAAAATCACAAATTAATGAATATTTATTTGTTGGAGCAAAGGCCTTTATAAGATCAGCCAAAGAAGGTATATCATTTGTTATATATGCAACTCTGCCTAAAGAAGATATAACTTCATTGGCAAGTATTCCAAAGTAGAAAAATAAATTTCAAGATGTTTTTCAAAAAAATAATACTGATATATTATCAAAGTACCAACCATACAATTATACCATAGATCTTCAAAAAAAAATACAACCATCTTTTGGTCCAATTTATAACCTTTTTCAAAACAAATTTTTGGCATTGAAAGATTATATTGATGAAAACCTTCTAAAGAGCTTCATCAAGCATTTGAAGTCTCCAACAGGTGCACCTATACTCTTTGTGAAAAAAAAAAGATGGTTCTTTGTGTATGTACATTGATTATTAAAGATTAAAGAAGATAATTGTGAAGAATTATTATCCACTACCATTAATCTCAAGACTTTTAGAATAACTTGACCAAGCCAATATCTATACTAAAATAGATCTTTGTGGAGCATATAACTTGGTACAAATCAAGGAAAGAGACAAATAAAAGATCATATTTTAGATAAAGTATGGATATTTTAAATATAATGTCATGCCTTTTGGATTAATAAATACATTCATTATCTTTTAGTATAAATTAAATGACATCTTTCAAGAACATCTAGATAAGTTTGTGGTGATTTCTCTTGATGATATCTTCATCTATTCAAAAAATCTGGACAAAAATAAGGAATATGTAATGTTAGTACTATAAAAGCTATAAGATGCAGATTTATATGTCAAGTAAGAAAAATGTATATTCCACCAACCAAAGATTAAATTTTTGAGATACATCATATCTATTGAGGGTTTAATGATAGATTCTAAGAAGATAGAGGTGGTTATGTAGTAGGCCATTCCAAAGACTATAAGAGATGTACAATATTTTCTTATATTTGCTAACTTCTATCAAATCTTTATAAAAAAAATTACTTTCAAGTGCTACCCCTTTTATTCAATTGGTATGCAAAGACAAGTAGGAATAGGGGCCTCAAGTAGAAAAGAAATTCTAAGACCTTAAGACAACATTCATCATAGCTGTAATTTTTGTGCATCCAGATTTTATAAAAGTATTTACATGGAGACCAATACTTTGGATTTTGCACTAAGGGCTATACAATCTTAAATGGATATAGACAATAAACTCTATCCAATTGTATTTTATTTTCAAAAAATTTCTGTTATAAAAATTAATTATGAAATCTATAATATGTATATATATATATATATATATATATATATTTTATTATTATAGATTCTTTTTAAGAATGGCATCATTTTTTCAAACGAGCAATATATCTTGCGATTGTATACACAAATTATAAGAACTTGAAAGACTTTATATCAACTTAGATTTTTAATTGTTGTCAAATTTGATGGAATATATCATTATCTTGATTTAATTTTATTATCACTTATCAACGTGATAACCAATAAGGATTGTTCGATGCTTTATCAAGGAAATTATATCCTGTACTAAAGACAAGAGAGGTAGTGTTTGATCAATAATATGTAATTTTGTTGAAGCTAGACCAATTTCATCTTTGCACTGTCAGGGTGAAAGTCTTAGTCTTAAGAAACACAGGGTCTTTTGTACCTTTAGTTAATCAAGTGCAAGATAAGATCCATAAAAGTTCATAAAATTGAAGAATTTATATTTAAAATAATATACTTTATGAATCCTAACATATTCTGCCTTTACAAACATGCACTCAATTTTGCTCATAAATCCTAGGATATCACATTAATTGAAGAAAAATTCAGACACAAGGTACTGAAAGAAGTAAAGAAGCAAAATTTAGAAATTTTTTGATCATAGCTATTGTGGTTAGGGAGAACCAAGTTGTCAAAGTTATCCCTCCTTGCACCTTCAATTCTAGACCTCCTTTGCTTCACACCTTCATTGCTCTTCATTAAAGAAGACCTAAATGCTGAAATTTGGTAGGCTTATAGCTTGTCTCATGTTGTAAACATTCTCCAATTATTGCTCCAAAAGTCCTCTCCAAACTTGAGATATAGGCTCCATCCTTCTTCTTTGATTTTATATTCTAACAACTCTAGATCCAACCTCAATTTTCCTCATAACTCCTTGAATATAACTCTAATGGCAATCAATTATTTACACAATCTAATAGACTTATTTATCTACAAATTCCAATACATTTTGCCCAAAACACTGCTCTATTCACAAAGATATGCTCCCTCAAACTTCACTGATTTGAAAATAGACCCTTGTCACTTTGAAAGAGCATAACGTTTTATTTAAAAAATAAATGAGTGTCAAACTTATATCCATCTCTTTTATAACTTATACAAATTATTTGTACCAAATTTCCTTTTCAAATTCGCCTTTTAACTACCTCTATACAAAAAAACACCTCTTTTTGCTCTCCTATACTCCTCTCTTCTTATTCTATTTTTCTTTCTTTTTACATCTTCACTCCTCTCTTGTCATCTCTGCCTGGTCTTTTTTATCCTCTTGGTCAAAAAGACCTCTCAATCCATGTCTTTCCACCTCTTTAACCTTTTTTCTTTGACTAATTTGAAGAAATTTCACTTTTGAAGGTGAATTTCCATTCTACCTTCTTATTACCAATTTTTTTATCAATTTTTCTTCTAATTTCAGCCTACAACATATAAGTTCACATCTAAGAGAGAAGAAAATAAAGATAAAGTAGATCTAAGATAAATAGAAAAAAATCTAACAAGTAAAAAAAATAATTTAGATTAGATTAGAGATAAAAAAAGAAAGAACCACAATCCCTTTCCTTTTTCATCCTTTTTTCTTCTAATCTTAATCTTTTTATTTTAACACATTCTTTTATGTCTTTTACACTATATTTTAATTTACAATGCAACAGCGCTATCATGTTGTAAATTAAAACATAATATGAAAGACATAAAAGAATGTGTTAAAATAAAAAAAAATTAAGATTAGAAGAGGGAAGGATAAAAAAAAGAAAGGGGTTATGATTATAACCACATTATCTTAGATGTTATTGCATTTTTCACAAGCTCAAGGGTGGTAGGTAGGCCAAACTACTAATTTCTTGTTGAAATTTCCACTAGCGGTACCAAGTTTTAAAGCCAAGGATTTTTACAATGAAGTCAAGTGGATTTGAATTCATGTCAGCTCCAAAATAGCCAAGAATGTTAACCACGCAAGCTTCTTTGATTTGGCAGTGTAGGTTGTAGTTCTTTCTTTTTTTATTTTATTTTTAATCTAATCTAAATTATTTTTTTCTACTTGTTAAATTTTCTTCTATTTATCTTAGATCTATTTTATCTTTATTTTCTTCTCTCTTATATCTAAACTTAAAAATTGTAGGCTGAAATTAGAAGAGAAGTTGGTAGAAAATTAGTAGTAAGATGGTAGACTAGAAATTCACCTTTGAAAGTGAAATTTCTTCAAGTTAGTCCAAGGGAAAAGGTTGAAGAGGTAGAAAGACATGGGCTGAGAGGTCTTTTTGACGAGGAGGATAAGGACGACCAGGTGGAGATGATAAGGAAAGGGTATACAAGAGAAGAGTAGTGTGTACTTTTATGTATAGAAGGAGTTAAGAGATGAATTTGAGAAGGAGATTCAGTAGACATAATCAATGTAAGTTAAGGAAGAGATGAGTGTAAGTTTGATACTCATTTGTTTTATAAATAAAACGTTATGCTCTTTCAAAAAGACAAGGATCTATTTTCAAATCAGTGAAGTTTGAAGGAGCATATCTTTGTAATTAGAACAGTATTTTGAATAAAATTTATTGAATTTTGTAGATATATGAGTCTATTAGGTCGTGTAAAAAATTAATTCTTATTAGAATTATATTTGAATAGTTATAAAAAAAATTGTGGTCAGATCTAGAATTGTTAGAAGATAAAATTAAAGAAGAAGAACGGAGCCTATAACTCAAGTTTGGAGTGGAATTTTGGAACAATAATTGGAAGGTGTTTACAGCATAAGAAAAGCTATAAGTTTATAAAATTTTAGCACTTAGATCTTCTTTAATGAGGAGCAATGAAGGTGTGAAGCAAAAGGGGTCTAGAATTGAAGGCTGTAGGGAGAGATAACTTTGACAATATAGCTCTCCCTATCCACATTAGCTATGATCAAAATGTTTCCAGGATTTGCTTTCTTATTTCTTTAAGTAACTTATGTCCAAAATGTGATATCCTAAGATTTATGATCAAAATTGAGGGCAGGTGTATAAATATAGGATAAATTAGGATTTATTAAGTATATTTTTTAAATATAAATTCTTCAATTTTATGAACTTTTATGGATCTCATCTTGCACTTTATTAACTAGAGGCACAAAAGACCTTGTGTTTTTTAGGGCTAATACTCTCACCATAACAACACCTTTATTACAACAACACCTATTAATTTTAGTTTCCTTAATAAGGTACATATTGTAATAATTAATGATGGTTTGGCCCTTGATATCAAGCGCCGCCTCAACAAAAATGTTGACAAGTTTAAGCTTGAAAAAGACCTTTTATATTTTGAAGAATGTTTGTATATTTCAAAAGGACTAACACAACTACACGTTCTTCAACCTTGCCATGACTTTTCAATTGCAAGTCACTTTGGATTCAATAAGACCTTGGAACTTGTTTTCCAAGATTTTTGGTTGCTTTAAATATAGAAGGCTGTAAAGGACTTTGTGCTTTCTTGTGATATTTGTTCAAGGTCCAAGAATCCTTGACATATTTGCCTTTAAGGACTCTTACAACTCTTACTTGTTCTAAGACAGTCATGGTCATCTATCTCAATAGATTTTATCATTGATCTACTGCCATCTAATTCATTAAACAACATTCTTATGGTGGTTGATTGATTCAAAAAGATAGTTTATTTTAATCCTTGTAAGAAGACTACTTCTAATAAAAAAATGGCAAGGCTCTTTTTTGATAATATATTTTGATATCATAGCCTATTAAATGATATTATATTCAATCAAGGATCCTAGTTCATATCTAAGTTTTAGGGATGCCTTTTTGAAATATTGAAGGTAGATATTAAACTTTCTTTGGCTTTCTATCTTTAGACTAATAGCCAAACAAAATGAGTTAATCAAGTATTAGAGCAATATTTACAATACAACATCAACTATCAACAAGACAATTGGATTTCATATCTATCGTTAGCAAAGTTTGTATATAATAATATTATTCATATTTTAACTCAATAAATATTATTTTATTTCAATTATAGATACCATCTAAAGCTCGATCTATAGAGTATGCCAAAGAACAATAATCCAATAATCGAAGGATTTACAAAGGATCTATCGGAACATCAAACAACCTTGAACCTTCACTTGTAAGCAGCTCAAAATCCTTATAAGATATCTACAGATAAATTCAAGAATCAACCACCTACTTTTTATATTAAAAATAAAATATGGCTTTTTTGACAAAACATGAAGATTAAGCAACCATGTGATAAGTAAGACTATTAGAGGTTAGAACTATTTTCCATCTAGAAGCAAATTAATCCAATGACATATCACTTGGAACTACCATCTTCTATGAAAGTACATCCAATTTTTTATATTTCTCTTTTAAAACCTTATAGAAAGTCATATATTTTAGAAAGAATATAATAATTGCCACTTAGTATTAAAATCAAAGATTATAAAAAATACAAGGTTAAAAAGATGCTTGATTCTTAGCAAAGGTGGGATAAATTAAAATATCTTATTTGTTGACGTGACTATAATATTAATGAATGCATACAGCAATCGGTTGAAAATCTTACCAATACACCTTAAAAGATACAAGAATTTTATCAATTCTATCTTCATAAATCTAAAAATATTTAATATTAATTTTTTAATGAAGATTGGATTTAATGAATACCTAAAAGAGGGGATGAATCAAACCAAAGCCTTCATCAATATACAATTATCTATTCTAAGATAGAATAGAATTGTCAAAGCAATTCAATCACCATATCAAACCTTCAAGTATTGAAAAAACAAGATTCAAAAGATTCACTTGATATGCAAACTTCAAACAAACCAATGCAATTTTCATAGCTTTCAATTGAGAAAAGTGAAGACGATACATTTCAGTGCTAAATATGACCATGGTTGAAGCCATTAGGAGCAATATCCAACCATGCAAGTCTTGATTCCAATACTCGAGTTTTAATGATATTACTTAAACTTAAAAAGGTGAATCTTTTTTAGTTTGAGATTTTATTTGGAAGATGTTTTAAAGGCCACAATAAAGATCAAATCCTTATATGGGATGTTTCATTAATGGAGGTACTAATTTAATATTATAGGCAATTTTTTTGAAGACCACTAGAACCTATTGCTCAAAAATAAAAAATAAAATATATAGCTTCATTGATATAATGTATTCTTATTTTTTTATATGTATAAGAAGATTGTCAAAGGAATGAACTCATCTTAGAACTCGTCAATAGAATAGGAGGTGATGTTAAGAGCATAAACTTTGGAAGTTCACAAAACCTTCTACAACATTCTAGAGGTTTCTTAGTTAGTGAAAGTTGGTTGAAAAGCTTCTTAGTTAGTGAAAATAACTTGAAAAGCTTCATAGTTAGTAGAAAGAGCTGAAGAAGCTTCATAGTTAGTGAAAGTATCTTAAAAAACTTCATAGTTAGTGGAAGGAGCTCAAGAAGCTTCCAAATTGGTAGAAAGAGCTCGAAAAGCTTCTTAGTTTAATAGAAGCTACTTAAGAAGCTTTCTAGATAGGAGTATATACTAGAGTTGATGCTGAAGAGTTCTTGAATCTCGACAACACATATCTTGGAGTTCTAACTCACCTTTCTTAATGCTGTTTATGTACTCATCTAGATAATTCAAGTTTTTGTTGATTTCTTCTTGAAACCTTTTCTAGTTTCTTAGAATTCTTAGAATTAATTCTTAGAATTAATACCTATAGGGGACTGATTATGAACCTGGATTGAAATCAGACCTTAAGGCACAAAATTACATGCCTATAGAAGTTGGAAAGTTTTTTGATAGATCAAAGAGTGGGATTTGAAAGCAAATTTTAGAAGGTTTTTTGAGCATTAGTTTTGAGTGATTTGAATAGATATTGACTTTGTAAAAGCTTTACAAAGTCAAGGTTAATTGCGGTGACTTTGGTTATTGTGAAATAAAAAGAAGTTTATATTTTTGAACATTTTATGAATTTAGTTATAGATCTATAGGTAATTTTTTTTTAGATTTGTGATTATAATTGTATTGAGTATATACCATGAGTTTGAACTTGATTTAATAATTCAATTGAAGGTTATTAAAATTCAAGTGGATCAATATGTTAGAAATTGGATTTTAAAGATCAGAGAGTATTTCTAAGATATTTAATAGTGTACTAATTGGATTAAGGTGAAAATTATTTGTATAGATGGTAGATTTGATTTTCTACCTATTTATGAATTTTGAGAGCAATTAAATGGTGTAAAAAGAAGATATTGGCACTAAAAGATTGGCATTAAGGTTAAAAAAAGAAATTATCTTATATCTAAACAAAGTTCTAGATTTATCTTCTATTTGATAAATTGAATCTTATTCAAAATATTTGTATATATTGCCAACTTAGTTATTAAAAGATATGCAGATTTTGAATCAAAATCAACAATTAAATCATTAATTATTGAAGTTTCAATCATTTGTAGGAATTATAAGATTTGATTATGGTTTGGTTATAATTTATTAGGATTTGATTGAGATTTGATTAGAAATTATTAGAATTTATTTAAAATTTGATTATAGTTTTATTAAGATTAATTTAGAATTTAGGATTTGATTAAGAATTCATTAAGATTTGGTAAATATTTCATTAAAATTTATTTATAATTTAAGATTTGATTAGAATTTTATTAAAATTTTGTTAGGATTTAAAATTTGATTAAGATTTGATTACAATTTGATTAGGATTTATTTAGGATTTAAAATTTGATTAGGATTTTAATAGAATTTATATAAGGTTTAAAATTTGACTATGATTTTATTAGGATTTTATTAGGATTTAGAATTTGATTAGGATTTTATTAGGAATTAAGTAGAACTTGATGAGAATTTAATTTTTAAAAATTTTAGCTTTCACTAGGATTTGATTAAGATTTGATTAGGATTTGACTAGAATTATCAAGAATATGAGAATACAAAGCAACAAACTTGAATATTGACAAGATTTTAAGAAGAAACCAATAAGAACTTAAATTAATCAAATGAGTATACAAATAATACCAAGAGAGGTCAGCTAAAATTCCAAGATATGCATTGCCGAGATTGAAGAACTCTTCAATCTTGACTCCTATATACACTCCTATCTAAGATGCTTCTTGACTAGCTTCTATCAAATTAAGAAGCTTATTGAGCAGCTTCTACCAACTAGGAAGCTTCTTAAGCTCTTTCTACCAACTTGGAAGCTTTTCGAGCTCTTTCTACTGATTAGGAAGCTTTTCAAGGTACTTTTATCAATTAAAAAGCTTCTCAACTAACTTTCACTAACTCAAGAAGCTCTAGAATGTTCTAAAAGATTTTATGAACCTTTGAAGTATATATTCCTAATATCACCCCATTTTCTAATCACGAGTTCTAAAAAGAACTCATATCTTTGAAAGTCTTTTCATATATGTGAAAAATCAAGGATACACAGCACTAATGAAGCTATATATTCTATTCTTTGTTCTTGGACAATAGATTCTATTAGTCCTCAAAAAAATTGCCTATGGCCTTGAGTTAGTATCTCTGTTATTGAAACATCCCATCTAAGGATCTGATCTTTATCGCGGCCTTCAAAACATCCTCCAAACAAGTTTTAATCTTAGAAGGATTTACCTTTCTAAGTTCAAGCAATATCACTAAAATTCAAGCAATGAAATTGAGACTTGCATGTTTGGATCTTATTCCTAATAGCTCCAAGCAAGGTTGTATTTGGTGCTAAAATGTATCGTCTTCACTTTGCTTAATTGAAGGTTGTAAAAATTGCATTGATTCATTTGAAGCTTATGTGGCAAGTAAATCTTTTGAATCTTATTTTTTCAACATTTGAAGGTTTGATATGGTGATTAACTTACTTCTACTACTCTATTCTATCTTGGAACAAATGACTATATATTGATGAAGGCTTTAATTTTATTCTCCTCTTTTTATAAGTACTTTTTAAATCCAATCTTTACTAAGAAGTTATCATCATGTTAGATTTCTAAAGGTAGAGTTGATGAAATTCTTGTATCTTTTGAGGTGCATTGGCGAGATTTTTGACAAGTTCTTATATGGACTCATTAATATCATAGCCTCGCCAATGAACAAAATATTCCAATTTATCCCATCTTTGTCGTGAATCAAGTATCTTTTTAACTTCATATTCTTTATGATCTTTAATTTCAATATTAGATGTCAATTATTGTATTCTTCTTGGAATATACAACTCTCTATAGGTTCTAAAAGACAAACATGAAAAATTGGATGTATCTTCATAGTAGATGGTAATTTCAAATAATATGCCATTAGATTAATTTGCTTTTGGATAGAAAATAATCCTAGTTTTCAATAATCCAACTTATTACATGGCTACTTGGTCTTAATGTTCCATTGAAGAAGCTATATCTTATTTCTATTATAAAAAATATGTAATTGATTTCTGAATTTATCCACAGATGCCTTGTAAATATCTTGAGCTGCTTATAATTGAAGCTTCAAGGTTGTTTGGTATTGCGATAGATGCTTTGCAAATCCTTCAACTGCTAGATTATTATTCTTTGGCATACTCCATTGATCAAGCTTAAGATGATATCTATAATTGGAGTAATATGGTGTTTGCTGAGTTGAGGCATGAACAGTATTATTATATACAAATTTTTTTAATGATATATATAAGATTCAATCGTCTTATTGATAATTGATATTGCATTATAAATACTGCTGTAAAATTTAGTTAACTTATTCTATTTGGCCATCAATTTAAATATGGAAAGCTAAAAAAAATTTAATATCCACTTTTAATATTTCAAAAATACATCTCTAAAACTTAGATATGAACTAGGATTCTCAATTGGAAATAATATCATTTGATAGGCTATAATATCAATATATATTATCAAAAAAGAACCTTGTCATTTTTTCATTCAATGAAGTCTTTTTGCAAGGAATGAAATGAGCCATCTTTGTGAGTAGATCAACCACCACAAAGATATTGTCCAATAAATTGGATGGCAATAGATCTGTGATAAAATCCATTGAGATCGAAGACCATAACCGTCTTGAAATAGGCAAGGATTGTAAGAGTCTATAAGAGCGATGTTGAGGATTTTTGAACCTAGAACAGATATTGTAAGAGAGAACATAGTCCTTCACTACCTTCCACATTTGAGACCACCAAAAATCTTAAAAATAAATTTTAAGGTCTTATTAAATCCAGAGTAATCCATAGTTGAAAAATCATGGCAAGATTGAAGAACGTATAATTATGCTGGTCTTTCTAGGATATACAAACGTTCTTCAAAGTATAAAAGGTCTTCTTCAAGCTTGAACTTATCAACATTCTCTTTGATATGATGCTTGACATTAAAGGCCAAAGCATCATTAGTGGTTCCAGCACGAATCTCATTGAAGAAGCTAGAATTAATAGATGCTGATGTAATAGCGGCATAAAGGCAAAATTACTCTGATTTCAACAAAATTGCATATTGTTAATCAAACGATGTCTCCCTTATTCTTGGTATAAGATATGATCTCCTCAATAAAGCATCAAACAATCTTTATTGTTTCTCAAGTTGATAAGTGATAACAAAGTTAAATTGAGATAATAACATATTTCATTGAACTTGGCAGAGATTAAGAAGATAAGCTAATATAAAATATTCTAAATTCTTATAATTTATATATATAATAAGAGGATATATTGTTCCTTCAAAAAAATGATATTATTCTTCAAAAAAATCCATAATAGCAAAAAGCTCCTTATTATGGACTTTATAATTAATTTTGGCAATAAAGAATTTTAAGAATAAAATATAACAAAATGTAGTTTATTATCTATATCCATTTGTGAAAATATAGCCCCTACTGCAAAATCCGAAGCATCAGTTTTCATGAAGAATGATTTTATAAAGTTTAGATACACTAAGATTGGAGCTATAATAAATGTTATCTTGACATCTTGGAATGCCTTTTCTTCTTGAGGCCCCCATTCTAACTTATCTTTATATATCAATTAAATAAGAGGGGTTGCAATTTAAGAATAATTTTTTATAAAGATCCGATATAAGTTAACAAATCCAAAAAAATATTGTACATCTCTCATAGTCTTCAAAATGGCCCATTGCTTAAACACCTCTACCTTCTTGAGAACCATCATCAAATCTTCAATAGATATAATGTATTCCAAAAATTCTATCTTGAATTGATAAAATACACATTTTTTTAGTTTGGCATACAAATCTGTATCTTGTAGCTTTTATAATACCAACTTGGCATATCCCTCATGTTGCTCTAGATTTTTTAAGTAGATTAAAATATCATTAAGATGGATTACCACAAACTTGTCTAGGTGCTCTTGAAAGATATCATTTATTAAATGTTGAAAGATAGCAGGTGCATTTGTTAGTCCAAAGGACATAATATTATATTCAAAATGTCCATATCTTGTCCAAAATGCGGTCTTCCATTCATCTCCCTTCTTGATCCATACTAGGTTGTATGTTCCACAAAGATCTATCTTAATATAGATCTTGGCTTAGCTAAGTTGTTCTAAAAGTCTTAAAATTATTAATAGTGGATAGCAATTCTTCACCCTTATCTTATTTAATCCTTGATAATCAACACACATACATAAGGAACCATCCTTCTTCTTCATAAAAAATATAGGTGCATCTACTAGAGACTTTGAATGCCTGATGAAGTTTTTTGCAAGGTTTTTATCAATATAATCTTTTAACACCAAAAGCTTATTTTAAAAAAGATTATAGATTGGACCAAAAGGTAGTTATGTTTCTCCCTGAAGCTCTATAGCTCTTAGAAATATACACTTTAGAAATTCATAGAACCTTTTAGAACATTCTAAAAGCTTTTTGAATTAATGAAAGTTAATTGAAAAACTTTCTAGTTGATGAAAGTAGCTCAAGAAGTTTCCTAGTTAGTGGCAGAAGCTCAAGAAGCTTCCTAATTTGTAAGAGGAGCTCAAAAAGCTTTTCAATTGATAGAAGCTGCTTAAGAAGCTTCTTAGTTTGATAGAAGCCGCTTAAAAGGCGTCATAGACATGAATATATATAAGGGTCAAGGCTAAAAAGTTCTTCAATCTCGACAACACATCTCTTAGAATTTTAGCTCATTTTTCTTAGTATTATTCGTGTACTCATTTATTTAATTCAAGTTTTTATTAATTTCTTTTTAAAACCTTGTGCTAATTCCAATCTCTTGCTCTGTATTCTTGTGTCTTTGACAGTTTGTTGACATTGACCTCATCTTCAATATCAAAGTTAGATCCTTCTTGTTAGAAAGTGGATTATTTCTCTTCTCAAAAGAATATCAACACTTTAGAGATTGCGGATTATACTCTTCTAAATTAATACTTTCTTCATAATAAAATTGGATTTTGTCCCTCTTGTAAGAAAATGAATCACCTCTCTTTTTGAAGATCTGGAAGCATTTTAGAAGTTATGGATTATTCTTCTCTAAATTGATATTATTTTCTTATAGATTCATTTCTTTTTTCTCTTAGAATTGCTGGAAGTTAAGACATTAATATGATCAAATCTTCCAAATCCAAATTATATGCCATTATAAGTGCTCTTACTACTTTGTCTACTAAGACTATGGAGATTGAAGGGATTATTGCAAAACTTTGTAACCATGCAACATCTAGAGCATCACAATCTAAATTGCATCTACCTCCAACTTTTATACTTGAGGATGCAATACTATCTATGCTATGCCAAAAAAATCTACTTGTTCAACAATATAAGGAGCCTTGAGTTAGTCTTTAAAAAAAATATGATGGTATGTGTTCAAAGTTTTGAAGGTTTATTAACCAAATTTTATTAGTAATCATCCTACAACCTGATATTTATCCAATAGAAGAATCACGAGTTGGATTGGTTGGTATCTTACTTATGAGGTAAGCAATATTATGATTTGTTCCCTTATTTGAAAAGAAATCACCAATTTTGAACAACTTTGAAATTTTTATGGAAGCATTTGCGGAAGCATTTGGAGAATATGACAAGGCTCATTGGACAATAGCTAAGATCTAAGCATTGCATCAAGAGGCATGCTCTATATTAGTCTATGCATTCAATTTTAGATAATTAGCGTACAATATCAATTGGGACAAAGAAGTCTTAATAAGCCAATTTTATTAGAAATTAAGAGATGATGTGAAGGATTTGTTATTGTCACTTCTCAATCCATAATCGCTCAATGAAGCCATTAGCCAATCCATAAAATATAATAATCAATTATTTTAATGTTGACAAGATCAATATTCATGGGCTTCAATAAGACAACACGCAATCTGATATAGCCTTGCGACATCGATAAGCATTTTAAATTTATACTTAGAAGTAGAAGATATGCAATTTCATACAATATAATTTAAATCTCTTAGTCTACAAGAAAAGAAGTGTTGGATGGAAGAAGGTCTATACCTATATTGTGGCAAGGAAGGCCATAATGTTGGCAATTGTTCAAAGAAACAAAATTGATACAATACCAAAATAAGGAATATAATTATTTAAGAAAATGACAATGTTCAATCATAGTAGAGATTATGGAGTTGAACAATCCAACATTACAAAATTATTCAAGTTCCTCTCTTTCTACTCAACTTGCTCATTTTTTTATAATTCTTTTGTATTTTGGCCCTCAGAAGCTTCAGACAATTACTTTGTTAGATTTAGAAATGTCTGCTTGTTTTGTAGATGAAGCATTCACTAAGCTTTACAAAATTCTTCTAGTATAAAAATCCAAATCTATTCATGTTGAGGTAATAGATGAATGATTCTTATTATTTGGTAGTATCATCCATGAAATCACGCCTTTAGAAGTATCATTCAAAGATCATAGAAGCCAAATTATATTCGACATTATTAGAATTCTTTCAAAACTTGCTATTCTTGGATTATCTTCATTGAAAAAGTATAATCCATCTATAGATTGGAGGTCGCAAAGGGTAACATTTCCGATAGAGATCCCTACAAAGAAAATTCTTAAAAAGTTGTGAATTGATAAATCTTTATTTATTGAAGCAAGGGCTTTTTTAAGATCAATCAAAGAAGGTACACTATTTTTTATTTATGTGGCTCCAATTAAAAAAGATATAACTTCATTGATAAGTATTCTAAAGTAATATAGCAAATTTTAAGATATTTTTTTTAAAAAAAATGCTAATAGATTGCTAAAGTATTGACCATATGATTATATTATAGATCTTTAGAAAAGGGCGCAACCACCTTTTGGCCCTATCTATAATCTTTTTAAAAATGAGCTTTCCATATTCAAAGATTATATTGATGAAAATCTTGTAAAAAATTTCATCAGGTATTCAAAGTCTCCAACAAATACACCTATATTTTTTGTGAAGAAATAGAATGATTTATTATATATGTGCGTTGATTATCAGAGATTGAATAAGATAACAGTGAAGAATTGTTATCCACTACCATTAATCTTAAGACTTTTGGAACAACTCGGCCAAGCTAAGATCTATACTAAAATAGATTTTTGTGAAGCATACAACTTGATATGGATCAAAGAAGGAGATGAATGGAAGACTGTATTTTAGATAAGATATGGATATTTTGAATATATTGTCATGTCCTTTGGATTAAAATACACCCGCTATCTTTCACCATTTAATGAATGACATCTTTTGAGAGTATTTAGATAAGTTTGTGGTGATCTATCTTAATGACATCTTGATCTATACAAAAAATCTAAAAAAACACAAGAGGCATGTCAAATTGATATTACAAAAGCTGCGAGATACAAGTTTGTATGCCAAATCAAAAAAATATATATTTTATCAATCTAAGATGGAATTTTTAGAATATATTATATCTATTGAAGATTTGACGATGGTTCCTAAGAAGGTAGAGGCGTTTAAGCAATGATCCATTCTGAAGACTATGACAGACGTACAATATTTTTTTAGATTTATTAACTTCTATCGAATCTTTATCAAAAATTACTCTTAAGTTGGAGCCCTTTTTATTCGATTGACATGTAAGGACTAGTTAGAATGTGGACCTCAAGCAAAGAAGGCATTTTAAGACCTCCAGATAATATTTACTACAATTCCAATCTTAGTGTATCCAAACTTTATAAAAGAATTCTACATGAAAATTGATGCTTTGGATTTTACACTAGAGATTATACTTTCACAAATGGATATAGAGAATAAACTTCATCTTATTATATTTTATTTTCAAAAATCCTTTATTACCAAAATTAATTACAAAATCTATGATAAAGAGCTTTTTGCTATTATGGATTCTTTTGAAGAATGACATCATTTTTTTGAAGGAACAATGCATTCTTTGGCTGTATATACTGATGACAAGAACTTAGAATATTTTATGTCAACTCAAGTTTTTAATTGTCTTTAAGCTCAATAAAATATGTCTCTATTTTGATTTAATTTTGTTAACAGTTAGTGACTTGGGAAACAATAAAGATTGTCTAATGCTCTATTGAAGAGATTATATCTTATACCAAGGATAGAAGAGGCAATATTTGATCAATAATATACAACTTTGTTGAAATCGGAGCAATTTTGTATTTGTGCTACTATTACATCGATGCTTATTGATTTTAGTTTTCTCACTGAGATGCATGTTATAACTACTAATGATATTTTGGCCCTTGATATTAAGTGTTGCTTGAAAGAAAATGTTGATAAGTTCAAGCTAGAAGAAGATATTTTATACTTTAAAGAATATTTGTATACCTTAAAAGGACCAACACGACTATGCAATCTCCAATCTTACCATGACTTTCCAACTCTAGATTACTTTGGATTTAATAAGACCTTAGAACTTATTTCCTGAGATTTTTGATGGCTTCAAATGTGGAAGGTAGTGAAGGACTTTGTGCTCTCTTATAACATCTATTCAAGGTCCAAAAATCCTTGACATTATTCTTATAGGTTCTTACAATCCTTGCTTATTCAAAGATGGTCATTGTCTTGCATCTCAATAGTTTTTATCACAGATCTACTGCCATCCAATTCATTAGACAATATCTTTATAGTGGTTGATTGACTTACAAAAATGACTCATTTCATTCCTTATAAGAAGATTACGTTGAGTGAAGAAACTACAAGGCTCTTTCTTGACAATACATATATTGATATCATAGCCTATCAAATGATATTGTATCCAATTGAAGATCCCAGTTCATATCTAAACTTTAAAAATATCTTTTTGAAATATTGAAGGTAGATATTAAACTTTCATTGGCTTTCTATCCTCAAATTAATGGCCAAACAAAATGAATTAATGAAATTTTGGAGCAGTATTTATGATGTAACATCAACTACTAATTAGACAATTAGATCTTGTATCTACCATTAGCGGAGTTTGCATATAATAATAATATTCATGCTTCAATTCAATAAATATTATTTTATTTCAACAATGGATATCATATAAAATTTGATCCATGGAATATGCTAAAAAATAACAATCCAGTGGCTGAAGGATTTGCAAAGCATCTATTGCAATACCAAACAAACTTGAAACTTTAATTAGAAGCAACTCAAGATGCTTACAAGACATTTGCAGATAAATTCAAAAATCAACCGCCTGCTTTTCATATTAGAGATAAAATATGGTTTCTTTGATGGAACATGAAGACCAAGCGGCCATGCAATAAGTTGAAATATCAAAGCTTAGAACCATTTTCTATCCAAAAGCAAATCAATTTAATAGCATATTCCTTAAAATTACAATCTACTATGAAGGTACACCTAATTTTTCATATCATTCTTTTAGAACCTTAAAGGGAGTTGCATATTTTGAAAATAATACAACAATCACTACCTAGTATCAAAATTGAAGACCATGAAGAATACAAGGTTGAAAAGATACTTGATTCACGACGAAGGTGGAGCAAATTAGAATATCTTGTTCACTTGTGGAGCTATGACATTAATAAGCATATATAAAAATTAGCCAAAAATCTCACCAATATACCTCAAAAGATATAAAAATTTTATTGACTCTATATCCACAAACTCAAACATATTCAATGATATTTTCTTAGTGAAGATTGAATTCAAGGAATATTCATAAGAGAAAGAGAATTAAACTAAAGCCTTCATTAGTATGTAGTTATCTATTCTAAGATAGAATAAAGTGGTAGAAGCAAATTAGTCACCATGTCAAACCTTCAAGCATTGAGAGAACAAGACTCAGAAGATTTATTTGCCACGCAAGCTTCAAATAGACCAATGTAATTTTCATAGCCTTTAATTGAATAAAGTGAGGACAATACAATTCAGCGCCAAATACAACCTTGGTTGGAGCCATTAGAAGGGAGATCCAACCATGTAAGTCTTGATTTTAATGCTCAAGTTTTAGTGATATTGCTTAAGCTTAGAAAAGCGAATCCTTTTAGTCTTGAAATCTTATTTAGAGATTATTATGAAGGCTGCAATAAAGATTAGATCCTTAAATGGGATATTTCAACAATGGAGGTACTAGCTTAAGGCCATAGGTGATTTCTTTGAGGACCACTAGAATCCATTGCTCAAGAATGGAGAACAAAATACATAGCTTTACAGATACAATATATTCTTGATTTCTTACATATGTAATAAGATCAAGCTCCTCTTCAAACTTGTCACTAGAAAAGAAAGTGATATTAAGGACATACACTATAATGGTTCACAAAATCTTTTAGAACATTCTAGAAGCTTTTTGAATTAATGAAAGTTAGTTGAAAAGCTTTTTTATTGGTGAAAGTAGTTCAAAAAGTTTCTTAATTAATGAAAGAAGCTCAAGAAGCTTCCTAGTTAGTAGAAAGAGCTCAAGAAGCTTCTTAGTTTGATGGAAGTCACTCAAGAAGCATCATAGATAGGAGTATATATAGGGATCAAGGCTGAAGAGTTCTTCAGTCTTGATAATGCATCTTTTAGAGCTTTAACTCACCTTTCTTGATATTGTTCATGTACTCATCTAATTAATTTAAATTCTTATTAATTTCTTTTTAAAACCTTGTCCTAGTTCTAATCTCTTGCTCTATATTCTTGTATCTTTGATAATAGCACAATCATATGGTCAGTGCTCGTATAATATATCAATATTCTTCTTCTAAAAAATATCTTAAAATTCCCTATATTGCTTTGGAATATTTGCCGATGAAGTCATATCTTTTTTAATTGGAATCACATAAATAACAAATGGTGTATCTTCTTTGGCCGATCTTATAAAAGCCCTTGTTTCAACAAATAAAGATTTATCAATTTATAACTTTTTATAAATTTACTTTGCATGGATCTCTATTGGAAATATTAGTCTTCACAACCTCCAATCTATAGATGGATTATGCTTTTCCAACTAAGACATCTTGAAAAAAATAAGATTTGAAGAAGTCCTAATAATATTGAATACAATTTGGCTTGTATGCTCTTTGAACAATACTTCTATAGAAATGATGTCATGGACATAAGATTTATTCCAATAATTATTTAATTAATATAAACTAATAGAAGTAGATAAAATAAATTGATTTGATAATATCTGATAGAAAAGCTTTCTAGAAGCTTTATAGATGTAGAATCACCCTTATATATATCTATAGGTGATTGATAGGTTAGAAACTTGATCAATAAGCTAGCCACATGGTGCACATATTGGTAGCTTGTGGAATAAGCTAGCCATGTGTCACACAGGTTGGTAGCTTGTAGAAGAAGCCAAATATATGGCGCACATGTGGAAAACTTGTCGTGCAAGTTTGACACATATCTTGCAAATTAGACATGTATAGGAGGTCTTATAGAATACTGCCACGTAGCTCTTAATGAGATAGTATTTATAGGGACAAGAGTGAAGCCTTCTTCACTCTTGTTAATTCCTTTCTTGCTTCTAGTCCAAATTCAAGAATCTATAGTTTTGTTGTCTTGTGGCAATAGCCATTCTAGTTTCTTTTAATATATATATTTTGTTATTTTTATTTTGTTATTTTTTTTAATAAAAGTTTCATATGTTTATTTGCTTTCATCAAATTCTTATCTTTGACAGATTCACAAGAATACACATACAATATCAGAGCTTTGTCTTTTCTTGATTAAGAGAGGATTACCCCTTTTTCTTGATAAGACATAAGCATATTAGAAGTTGTGGAGTATCCACTTCTAAACTGATATTGTTTCTAAATTTTTTTCTTTTGAGTGTGTTATTTTGCATTTCTTGAAGTGAAAGTAAACACCTTCCTTTCTATTGTATTATCATGGAAAAGCTTGCGGAAATGAAGAGTGCAATGGTACAAATGCAAGAACAAATGAGAGAGCTAATGCTTGCAATGCATCAACTCAATTTACTACCACAAGAAGCAACAAGATTAGCACAAAGTAAAGATATAGAGATGGTTGGAGCTGTGTCAATATCTACACCAAACCATACTACCTCACCTATGATGGAGTATTGTTCAAACATTAGAGAACCAAAAATTAGTTTGCTTGAGAAGTTTGATGGTACAAGATCTAAGTTTTGAGGATTTGTCAATTAGGTACAATTGGTCATTGAACTTCAACCTCAAAGTTATCCTTCGCAAAGATCTCAAATTAGGTTTATTGGAATGTTACTTTTGGGATCTGCTTTATCATGATTTTCATCTTTTCTTGAATGATGTGATCAAATATTGGATAATTTGGAAGTATTTTTAGCGGAATTTTGATCTATGTATGGAGAATATGATGCAATCCATGTTGCAACCAATAAGATTTGTATCCTACGACAAGACAATTGATCAATGTCGTTATACACTTCACAATTTGGATAACTAGCGACTGACATCAAGTGGGATGATGCTGCACTCATCAACCAATTTTTCTACGGATTACAATATGAGATAAAAAAATTAATGCTCAATTTATCTGATCCTTAGATATTGAGTCAAGCAATTGATTTTACTATAAAGTGTAACAATTGACTTTTTAAATTTTGATTCAAGAGTCGTATAACAGAGCCTCAACATTATTATTCAATGGCAATATCAACGTCCTCACAAAATATACATTTGGAAGTAGAAGACATGCAAATTGATGCGGTACGTTTTAAACCTCTTATTGAACAAGAAAAGATTCAAGATTGTCAAGGAGGATTATATTTATATTGTGGAGAACCTAAGCACACTGCTCAATATTGTCCGAAGAAACGACACAACTACAAAATGAGGAGTACGGTTGTCAAAGAAGACAACATGTTAAAAAACGAATTTATCCAGCTACAATAGGGTCCGTTGTTGTACTGTAACTATTTATAGTATATAAAATCCACTCAAAATATATAATATGTTTATAGGTTTAGATATGTATTAGAATGATTAGTTAAGTAAATTAAAGGGGATTGATATAAGAAAATTTATTTTAGATTTTTACTTACTTTGGTTATGGTTTTTAAATTATATAGAACCTAAATATTTAGTATAAAGCCTTGAGAGACAATTGGAGTCCAAAGAAAAAGAATTAAACTACTAAGAGGCCTATTTGGAAGGATGAAGACAAAGTGAGGATGAATGAAGATAAGGGGTGAAGTTTTTCATTCCTATTGGTCAATGGTTATACCCAATAGGCTTTGAGGAGGCTGCCGGCAAGAAGAACAAGGATTTTGGTAACTTCAAGGGAGGCCATTCGGAAATCAAAGACTAGGATTAAAAAAACTTATTTTTTGGATTACAATTTTGGTATAAAAATTGAAGAATTTGGAGTTTTAATGAGAGAGGAGTAGGCGCTTGAAATTAAGGTATATAAATTGTATCTATTGTCACTCTTTTGAGAATTGGAGGAATTATATGAGAGCTTTTGGAGATCAAGAGATGCAATTAGAGAGGTGATTTCAAGCTCTACAATTAATATAGAAGAATTATTACATTTAGAGAATTAAAGAAGGAGATATTGGGAGTCAAATACAACAGATCAAATTCCAAGGCAGTAAGTAGGCCATTTTATTAATAGTGATAGAATTTTCCATATCTTAAGTTTTTGGACGAATTTTTGTCTCAAACTTTCTAAGAAGATGTATTATTATGCTAAGAAGTTATATATTAAAGTTTCATAGCATTTAGACTTTTAGATTGTGAGATATAAAGAATTTAGTACATGGGTGTTTGTAAACAAGGGTTTGAAGCTACTGCTAGGATGTTGGCAATATCCAAAGATTAATAATGAATCAATAGTTAAAATTTATAGTGGTAGTTGTGAAAAATATATTAGTACTATATGTAAATTTGGAGTAGATTTAGACAGTTGGATTAAAAGTTATGGATTATTAAACTTTGGAAAAAATTCCCTTTCCATAGGAGAATGAGGATTTTAGAACATTTGTTATGTTTTGATTGGTTTGATGAAATAAGACTTATGTATTGGATGTAATAGTCCTATAAAGAAATATTTTATATGAATTTAGAGGTTTTGTTATACTTGGATCTTGATTGAGTAATTAGTGGCAACCAAAAATCCAATACTTTCTTGAGGCAAATTCTCTCTACTACGACACCATGCAGTTGGAACCTTGTATAGTTCCTAGTGAAGGTCCTATTCTCTCCTTAGAACCCTATCTTTGTTTTATCATAGATATTTATTTAGGACCATAAAACTAGAAAGCCTCTGCCTTATTAGATTGAGGAGTCTCAGCATGCTTTCTACATGAACAATTTGTTAAGAATCATAAAATATCTTTAGTATAGAAAATTAAACCTGTACATGTAGAAATCATAGATGGTCGTCCATTGACTTCTAGAGATGTCACTATTGAAACTTATCCTATAAAAATAACAATAGATGGTTATAATAGCTATATAATCTTTAATATAATTAAATCTCCATCTAATCTAATTATTTTAGGTTTATCATGGCTAAAAAAATATAACCCTCAAATAGATTAGAATTCTCATAGACTTGACTTTTCTCAAAACATTATTAAACATTTTTTTGACCAAGTGAAAAGCTATAAGTCTAGTATAGTAAAATCCATATTTTTAAGTACAAAAGCTTTTATACACGCTGTCATGTTGTGGTTCGGCTACTATGTGAAAAAATTATACATGTATATTTAATGTATAATTTGCTACATAGCTAAATGAAAGTCATATTAGTGGACTTTTATTGGTTATAGGATGTGATTAGATTACTAGTTTAGAAAAAATCTATTAAAAGGATTAATATTAAGGTTTGTACAACCTTATTTTCTTTTTAGTAGTGACTTTTGAGATTGATTTTATATTGATAGTAACTTTCATATATCTTAAATCACCTTTGTTAGATATTGGTGATCCTTAAAATCTTACTTTACTTCTTTTATTTAGTGCTTAAAGCACCAAGTATGTAAATCTTATAAGAAGAAGGGTTAAAAAGGGTCTTTAATATAAAAAGGATAGTTTGGCCATCCATGTGGATGGATAGAGGTGGATGATAGAAATCTCTATTCTAATTGGCCAAAATTCATGCCCAATGGGCTTCAAGGAGGCTGCCTAAGGGTTTATTGGGAGTTAGGGTTTTTTTTTTAAGAGGAGTTGAAGATTAGAAGCTAGGATCATAAGGTTTAGGTTTTTGGATCTGGTTTAGGTGCCAATTTTGTGTGATTTGCACTTTTTATGAAGAAGTTATAGAGGCTCAAAGTTAAGGTATTGGTTTTGAACCTATACTCACTTTTTTAGATATAACTCGCATATACAGAGAGCAATTAAGGATCAGCAACTAAGGTTGAAGAGAGCACTTTTATAACTACACTTTTCACAGATGGCTTAATAAAATCTAAGCTAGGATGAAGGAGATATTGGGAATTGAAGTTAGTGCTTATAAACTTAAGGGCAGTAAGTGACCCGCTTTTATAGTGGTTATATTTTGAGCTATATCTTAGACAATTTGATAGATTTTTTGCTCATTATTTTCAGAAGTGTAAAAGTTTATATCATAAGACTATGTGCAAAAATTTTATGGCATTAAGGTTTTGGGTTTTGTGAGATATAAGGAAAATAGTGCTTGGGTGTCTCTAAGCTAGGGTTTTAAATACCTGTTAGGGATTTTGGGATATCATATGGTTAAAAATGAATTTATGATTGATATTTTTTTGTGGTGAAATTTAAGAAGATTATCTACACTTTGAATTGAATTTTTTAGAAATTAAATAGTTGGATCAAGAGTTATTTAATTCTAAAGTTTAGCAAGAAATAAGTCCTTCCAGGTGAATAAAGTTTTGAAGGGTTTTTGTGGAAATTTGAACCCTTTTTGTACAAACTTACTGGAATATAAGAGGGTTTATATACATAACTTCTCTTTTGTGAGATTGTTATATTATTTTTCCTTTTTATTAAGGATAAATCACTTGTTGGATTTTTGCCATTAAATTTCAAATAAACTTTCCATAGCCAGATACCCAGTGTATTCCCAGATAGAAGACCACGTCATATGACAATGCAGCAAAAGAAGGATCAAATTTTGTTATTTATGTCACACCCATTTTTTATGGTGGAAAGACTTTAAGTGGCATTCCAAGCCAATATCTAAATTATCAGGACATTTTTGAGAAAATAAATACATATATTCTTCTGGAGCATCATCTATATAATTGTTGAATCGACCTCAAGGAAGGAACTCAGCCACCATTTAGACCAATTTATAATTTATCACAAGATGAGTTGGCTAAACTCAAGGCGTATATTGAGATGAATTTGGCCAAGAATTTTATACACCATTCTAAATCTCTAGCAGGAGCTCCAATTTTATTTGTGAAGAAAAAAGATGGATCATTGCGGATGTGTATTGACTATCAAGGACTCAATAAAATCACAATTGAGAATAGATATCCATTACCTTTGATATCAAGACTCCTTGACTAGTTAAATCAAGCTAAGATCTGCATAAAAATAGATCTAAGAGGAGCCTATAATCTAGTATGCATCAAAGAAAGAGATGAATGGAAAATTGCGTTTTGAACCAAGTACAAACATTTTGAATATAATGTCATGCCTTTTGGACTTACGAATGCACCAGTTGCTTTTCAACATCTCATAAATGATGTTTTTTATGAATTTCTAAATAATTTTGTTGTCTGCTATCTAAATAATATTTTGATCTACTCTAAGAATGTAGAAGAATATGAAATACATGTTTGTCAAGTATTATAAAAACTTAGAGATGCGCAATTATACGCCAAGATGGAAAAGTATGTATTTTATACTACCCAAGTTGATTTCTTAGGATACATCATTTCAAATGATGGTCTCATGATGGATCCTAAGAAATTCCAAACAATCATGAATTGGAAGATTCCAAAGACGGTAACAGATGTCCAATGATTTTTGAGATTTGCCAATTATTATCGGATCTTCATCAAAGACTTTTCTCAAGTTGTAGCTGTACTTACACATTTGACTTGTAAAGACAAATTCCAATGGAATCAAGAAGCGGAAGTAGCATTTGAAGCTCAGAAGACATCTTTTATTTTTGCACCAATCTTACATTGTGTTGACTTTTCTAAGGCATTTTTTATAGAAACAAACACATCAGACTTTGCCTTGGGTGCGGTTTTGTCACAAATGGGAACAGATGACAAACTTCATCTAATAACTTTTCATTCAAGAAAATTCTCAACATCCGAGATTAATTATGAGATCCACAACAAAGAACTTCTTGCAATTGTAGATTCCTTTCAAGAATGGCGTCATTATCTAGAAGGCACTTCCAGCCCAATCATCATGTATACGGATCATAAGAACCTCGAGTATTTCATGTCAACACGCGTATTGAATTGTCATCAATCTTGTTGGAATTTGTCTTTATGAGGATTTGAGTTCATTATCACTTATTGGCTAAGAAAACAACAAGGTTTGTTTGATGTCTTTTCTAGACGTTGTCGGGATAGAGAGAATCTGCCTCAAGAAAGCACTAAGCTTCTGGCTGCCACTAATTACTCAAGCAAGATTCAAGTATAATAAAAACCCCCAAGTTTATATAAAAGAGTTCTTCATAGGGCTATTACATCCAATATATAAGCCTAATTTCCTCAAACCACTAAAAACATAACAAAATACTGTAAACCCTCATTCCTCCGTAGGAAGGGAATTTTTTCCGAACTTCAATAATCCATAACTTTTAATCCAACTGTTCAAATCTACTCCAAATTTATATGAAGTACTGATATATTGTTCACAACTACCACCACAAATTTCAACTGTTGATTCATTATCGATCTTTAGATATCGCCAAAACCCTAGCAGTAGCTTTAAACCCTTGTTTACAAACACTTGAGTACTAAATTCTTCATATCTCACAAATCCAATGTCCAAATGCTATGAAACTTTGATATATAGCTTTTTAGCATAATTATACACCTTCTTGGAAATTTTGAGACAAAAATTCGTCTAGAAACTCAAGATATGATAAACCCCATCACTATCAACATAACAGCCTACTTACTGCCTTGGAATTCGATCTGCTGTCTTTGACTCCCAATAACTCTTTCTTCAAAACTCCAAATGTAGTAATGCTTCAATATCAGGTGTAGAACTTAAAACCCCTTCTTTAGTTGCACCTCTTGATCTCCAAAAGCTTTCATACAACTCCTCCAATCCTCAAAAGAGTGACAGTATGTCTCATATTGACACCTTATCTTCAAATGGCTATAACTTCTTTATCCTAACTCCAAATCCTCTAATTTTTGTACACAAATTGTACCCAAAATCCTAAAATTTACAATTCTAGCCTCTGTTTTTCTAATGGCCTCCTTGAAATCGCCGAAACCCTTGTTAAGGTCGCAGGCAGCCTCCTCAAAGCCCATTGGGCATGGTATTCGACCAATAGGGATGAAGTTTTCTATTCCTTGCCTTCATCCGACCATGCCTTCATTTCATCCCTCTCAATTAGCCTCCTACTAGCTTATATTTTCATCCTTAGGCTCCCACCTTCTCTCAAGGCTTCATACTAATCATTTAGATCTTATAACTTTTTAAATATCATAATCAAAACAAGTAAAAATAAAATAAAGTTTCTTCTATCAATCCCTTTAATTTATTTTACTAAGCATTCTAATACATATCTAAATTTATAAACATATTATGATTTTTGAGTGGATTTTACATATTGTAAGCAATTTCAATACGACAACGTTCTTATTTTACACCAAAAGAAAGAGATGCAGCTTTTGAGCAATAAAGAATGGCCCTCTTGAAACCGGAGCAATTTCATCTTCAAGTAATGAAATCAAAATTGATTGTTGATTCAACTTTTATCAAGAAAATTCAATCAAATATGTCCTCAAACCCTCTTGTTCATGATATCAAGAATAATTCTTTCAAGACTTATGATTCTTCTAAATTCAAGTTTAAGAATAACCTACTATATTTCAAAGGACGCCTATATGTTCCAAAAGGAGAAGCACGTTTACGTGTTCTTCAAGCACGTCATGATTTTCCAGCAGTGTTGTAGTAGAGAGAATTTGCCTCAAAAAAGCGCTGGGCTTTTGGCTACCACTAATTACTCAATTAAGATCCAAGTATAATAAATCTCCAAATTTATATGAAATATTTCTTCATAGGGCTATTACATCCAATACATAAGTCTTATTTCTTCAAACCTCTCAAAACATAACAAATACTCTAAAATCCTCATTCTCCTATAAGAAGGGAATTTTTGCCAAACTTCAATAATCCATAACTTTTAATCCAATTGTCTAAATTCACTCCAAGTTTATATGAAGTACTGATGTATTCTTCATAATTACCACTACAAATTTCAACTACTGATTCATAATTGATCTTTAGATATTGCCAAAACACTAGCAATAGCTTCAAACCCTTGTTTATAAACACCCATGTACTAAATTCTTCATATCTCACAATCTAAAAGTCCAAATGCTATGAAACTTTGCTATTTAGCTTTTTAGTATAATAATACATCTTCTTAGAAAGTTTAAGACAAAATTTTATCGAGAAACTCAAGATATGGCAAATCCATCACTATTAACAAAATGACCTACTTACTACCTTGGAATTTGATTTGCTGTATTTGACTTCCAATATCTCCTTTTTTAATACTCCAAATATAGTATTTCTTCTACATTAAGTGTAGAGCTTAAAAGCGCCTCTCTAGCCACACCTCTTGATCTCCAAAAGCTCTCATACAACTCCTCCAATTCTCAAAAGAGTGATAGTAGGTACAATTTGTATACCTTGACTTCAAGCACCTATTCCTCCCTCACTAAGATTCCAAATCTTTCGATTTTTATACCAAAATTATAGCCCAAAAAACAAGCTTTCTAATCCTTATCTTTGATTATCGAATAGCTTCCTTGAAATCACCAAAATCCTTGTTAAGATTGCAAGCAACCTCCTCAAAGCCTATTGGAATGACCATTGACTAATAGGAATGAAAAACTTCACCCCTTGTCTTCATTCATTCTCATTTTGTCTTCATCCTTCTAAATAGGCCTCTTAGTAGTTTAATTCTTTTTCTTTGGACTCTAATTGCCTCTCAAGGCTTTATACTAAATATTTAGGTTCTATATAATTTAAAAGCCATAACCAAAGTAAATAAAAATCTAAAATAAATTTTCTTACACCAACCCCCTTTAATTTACTTAACTAATTATTCTAACACATATCTAAATCTATAAACATATTATGCATTTTGAGTGGATTTTACATACTATAAGCAATTACAATATGATAACGGTAGGATATTTTGGATACAGTAAGACTTTGGAACTTATATCAAGACATTTTTGGTGGCTTCAAATGTAGAAGACAATCAATGACTTTGTACAATCATGTGATATCTGCTGAAGATCAAAGACTCCTCGTCATCAACCTTTTGGATTTCTTCAGCCATTATCTATTCCAAAACAATTTTGGTCTTCTGTTTCTATGGATTTTATCATAGATCTTCCAAGCTCAAGATCTTATGACTCTATATTTGTGATAGTAGATTGGTTCACCAAGATGGCACATTTTGTGTCATGCATAAAATCTATTACAAGTGAAGAAATAGCTAAGTTTTTTATTAATAATATCTATTGCTATTATGGATTATCAAAGTATATTATATCGCATAGGGGAACTCAATTTATATCAAGATTTTGGAGAACCCTTTTTAAGATCTTAAAAGTAGACATAAAGTTATCTTCATCTTTCATCCTCAAATTCGCGGACAAACAGAGTGCATGAATCAAGTCTTGGAGCAATATTTAAGGTATATTATCAACTACTAACAAGATGATTGGACGACTCTTCTGCCATTGGCAAAGTTTGCTTATAATAATACGATACATTCTTCTACACGTCAAACACCTTTCTTTGCTAATTATGGTTACCATCCATGACTTGATGTTTTTGACTTTTCAAAAATTGATAATCCAACAGCAAAAGATTTGACAAATCATTTATCAGAGCTACATGCAATAATGAAGGTGCAATTAAAAAAAGCTCAAGAACAACAAAAAATAAATGCAGATATGTATTATAAGGAACATGGAGGACAATTTAACAATTTAACATGGAGAACAACGTATGGTTACTTTGTCGTAATATCAAAACTACTCATCCTTGTGATAAGTTGGACTATCATAGGCTTAGACCTTTTTTCATTTCTGAACAAATTAATCTAATTGCATATCGATTACACCTATTGGAGTCCATAAAGATCCATCATGTATTTTACATATCACTATTTAAGCCATACAGGACAGTGGATATATAAGAAAGAAGACAAATGCCACCGCCTCTTATAGAAGTAGACAGCAATGAAGAATTTGAGGTTGAAGAGATTTTAGATTCAAGATAGCACCAAAATCGACTAGAATATCTTGTACATTGGCGCGGATACAATAATAGTGAACGTACATGGAAGCCATCCAAGAATCTAGCAAATGCATCAATAAAAGTCAATGCATTTGATCGACGACATCTGTTAAAATTAAGATAAAATAAATAAGAAAATCTTTGTTATAAAATAAAGCAGATTCTATAGAGATTTCATCCTACCTTATATCATTGTTTGTTATTTCCTTAGATTTGTTCATACTAAAGAGATGGAAGATCAACAACTAGCAAATTCAACTCAAGAGCCATCATTTGCTGATTTATAAGACGAAACATTACGACTATCACAACCTTCAAGACAACGGAATAGAGATGAAGACCCTCAAGAACAACATGTCATTCCTTGAATTGATGGCAAAATACAATATGTTTGATATCACAACCTTAGAAGAGACTCCCAATGTTTGATGATACTTTTAGAGGTAGGAACTACTCTTGATGGTGTTCCTAATGTTTTCTTTGAAGGTAGTTATGAAGGTCTCAACAATGATCAAATAATAGGGTGGTCTTCTCGCCCTGATATAAGACATTATCGATGGTTGAAAGGACCTATCAACTACCTTCAAAGGGAACAAAGATTAGAATATGTGGCAAGCACAATTTGGCGTATCCTGCACTTCCTCAGTATGCAATCATCGCTCCTCGTGGAACTTATCACTAGAAGGGGAGATAATGTCACGGATATAAGACTTATTTTAATAATTATCTAATTAATATAAACCAATAGAAGTAGATGAAATAAGTTGATTTGATAATATTTGATAGACAAGCTTCCTACAAGCTTCCTACAAGCTTCATAGATGCGGAATCACACTTATACATGTCTATAGGTGATTGGTAGGTTAGAAACTTGGTCAACAAGCTAGTCACATGGTGCATATGTTAGTAGCTTGTGGAACAAGCCAAGTACGTGGCGTACATACGAAAAACTTGTCGTGCAAGTTTGACACGTGTCTTGCAAATTAGATATGTGTAGGAGGTCTTATAGAATACTGCCACGTAGTTCTTAATTAGATAGTATTTATAGGAGCAAAAATAAAGTCTTCTTCACTCTTGTCAACTCTTTTTTTGTTTCTAATTCAAATTCAAGAGTCTATAATTTTCTTGTCTTGTGGTAAAAGTTATTTTAGTTTCTTTTAATATATATACTTTCTTATTTTTATTTTACTATTCTTTTTAATAGAAGTTTCATATATTTATTTACTTTCATCCAGTTCTTGTCCTTGATATATGGTTTCATAGATAATAGTATCAGAGGATAAGGGTCATCCATCTATTATCTCTATACAAATAGATTTGAATTTCTACACTAGAGGAATTTTATAAAACTTAGTAAATGCTTCATCTACGAAACAAGCAGATGCCTTTGAATCCAATAAAGTGATTATTTGAAGCTTTAGAAGGCCAAAATATAAAAAATTTATAAAATAATGAGCAAGTTGAGCAAAAAGGGAGGAATTTGAATAATTTTGTAATGTTGGATTATCCAACTATATGGTCCCAATTGTGGTTGAGCATTATTATTTTTTTGAACAATTGCATTTTTGATTTTGATAATGTATTGATTTTGTTTCTTTCGACAACTGCCAACCTTGTGGCCTTCCTCACCATAATACAAGCATAGATCTTCTTCCATTTGACGCTTCTTTTTTTATAGATTAAGAGATTTAAAATGTATTGTATCAAGTTGTATGTCTTTTATTTCTGAATGTTATCATATTATGTATTGTCTTGTTTGAGAATGTGCCATGTACTTGGCTATAGAGGATAAAGTTGTGGTTTATAAATACTCAAGAAATCTTAATAGGTTTCACCCATATTAGAAGAATATGATTCAAATTTCAATATAAGAATGCTTAAGTTAATATAAAATATTCAAAAATACTATTCTTGATAACTTCAACCATAAATAAAATCCAATTGCTTTGTTACTTTTCACAATTAAGCAAGATTTTTCTTTGCAAGTCCTAATCTTAATCAGTGAGCTTTATCAAGCTATAACTCTTAATTTGACCATTAACTTGGTGTGAAATTTTGCATACAATTGCTAATATAAGTCTTTTATATGCTAACAAAATTTCAGCCGAATTCAACTTACAAATTGTAGAAAATCAACCAAAAATTGCACTAATGTCACTTAGCCACCAACTTGAAAGTTGATGCAGGTGTTCTAGTAGCAATTTTTAACTTGAATTTAAAATTGATATATAACTTGATCTTTAAGTCTTCTAAAATTATGCCAAATTTCATCTTGTTTTAGCTAATATATCTCTAGATATTATAGAAATCCTAAACAATCCTAAACTACCAACTTCTAATATCTTTTTGTACTAAAGATCAAATAAATCTTGATTGCATTATTAGATTATCACAAATTTTTATGCAATCTTAGCACATTCAATCACTTAGACATCGTCAAATTTTCAACTATAGATGTCACACTAGTTGCAAAAAAATAGCAAAGAGTACTAGTCCTAATTTTATTGCTTATAAATCCAATTTCCAAATAAATCCTAATTTTAGATAATAATTGTTAAATTGTCCCAAATCCTACAAAAATAAGTCTTATGTCTTTGAAACAAGCTTAAAGCTAGCTCTTCCATCCTAATTGTTAATCTTTGAATGACTTGATACCTTACCCTTGGTGGCTATTTTTATAGCTGGAGGTTTGATTACGACCCTATTCCATACACGATTAACCTCAAGTATCAATCTAACTTATCCTAAGGGTTTTTAAGCTTGATTCTACTCTCAACTTAATCCTAGTATCAACCATACTAATTATTATCTTCTCTATCCTATTTTCATTAATTTATAATTTTTTAAAAGCAGTGAAAGAGTTATTACAACCTGGAAGGAAAATTTAATAACTAACTTTTATCTATTACCTATTAAGACAAGAAAATAATCTAAGAGGCTTTTATAAAATCTTTCTTAAGTATCTTGAATTCTTATTGAACCAATATAATTGAATATTAAGTAAAAAATCATTCTTGTTTATATTTTTCACTACATAAACATGTTATAATACAACAATGTTGATCTTGGCATTGTTGAAATAGTTAATTATTATATTTTATGGCTTAGATAATGGCTTCATTGAGCAATTGTGGATCTGAAAGTGATAATAATAATTCCTTCACATCATCTCTTAGTCTCCAACAAAATTGACTCATTAAGGCTTTTTTGTCGAAAATGATGTTGCATGCTAATTATTTAAAATCAGATGCATATACTCATGCAAAGTACGCGTTTTGATGCAATATTTGGATCTTTGTTGTTGCCCAAGGAGCCTTATCATATTCTCCAAATATTTTTGCAAATACTTCTATAAAAACTTCAAAGTTATTCAAAATTGATGATTTCTTTTCAAACAAGGAAGCAAACCATGATAATGCTTGTCCTATAAGCAAGGTGCCAACTTATCCAACTCGTAATTCTTTTGTTCAATAAATATTACGTTATAGGACTGTTATTAATTGAATTTGGTTGATAAATCATCAAAACTTAGAACGCATACCATCATATTTCTCTAAAACATTAATTCAAGGTTCCTTCCATTGTTGAACAAATGGATTTTCTTGATGTTGTCAAAATATATGAAGTCTTGCTCGAGAATGCTCCGAGCACCTAACTATAGAAGATAAAAAAGAAATATGCAACAACAAGATCCTAACAACTCTAATAGAATCCTAAATAACTTCCATTAAATCTTAATAATATTAATCAAGCTTTGATCTAATTTTAAAGAAATTATAAAAAAATAAAAAAATAAAAAATATATTAATCATAAAATAATAATATATAAAATAATAATTTTAGAAAATATTAAAAATAAAAATCTTAAAATCCTAAGTCAAATCTTGGTCAAATCCTAAGTCAAATCCTAGTCAAATCCTAAGTCAAACCCTAGTCAAATCTTAAGTCAAACCCTAGTCAAATCCTAAGTCAAACCCTGGTCAAATCTTAAGTCAAATCCTAGTCAAATCCTAAGTCAAATCTTGGTCAAATCGTAAGTCAAACCTTGGTTAAATCCTAAATCAAATCTTGGTCAAACCTTAGCAAACCCTAAACAAATCCTAACTAAATCCTAGTCCATCCTAGTCAAATCCTAACAAACCCTAAAACAAATCCTAACTAAACGTATTTTGTTAAGGTTTAAACGTTTAAACCTTAACTAAACCTTAAATCAACCTTGATCAAACCTTAACAAACCTTAAAACAAATCCTAATTAAATTCTAGTCAACTCTGGTCAAATCTTAATCAAATACTAAATCCTAAATCCAAATCCTAATCCTAATGAAATCTTAATCAAATATTAAATCCTAAAATGAATCCTAACTAAACGTAGTTAATCTTGATCAAATCTTAACAAATCTTAAAATAAATCTTAATTAAATTCTAATCAATCTTGATCAAATCCTAATCAAACATTAAATCTTAAATTCAAATCCTAATCTTAATGAAATCCTAATCAAATATTAAATCCTCAAATGAATCATAATTAAACGTAGTCAACCTTGGTCAAATCTTAATAAATTCTAATCAAATCCTAATTAAATCTTAATCAATCTGGTCAAATCTTAACAAATCTTAATTAAATCCTAATCAATCTTGATCAAATCCTAATAAATCCTAATCAATCCTAGTCAAATCTTAATAAACCTTAATTAAATCCTAATCAACCCTGATCAAATCCTAACAAATCTTAATCAAACATTAAATCCTAAATCTAAATCTTAATCTTAATGAAATCCTAATCAAGCATTAAACCCTAAATTAAATCCTAACTAAACGTAGTTAACCTTGGTCAAATTCTAATAAATTTTAATTAAATCCTAACTAAATCCTAATCAATCTTGGTCAAATCTTAACAAATCTTTACTAAATCCTAGTCAACCCTGATCAAATCCTAACAAATCCTACTCAATCCTAATCAAATCCTAACAAATCCTAGTTAATCTTGATCAAATCTTAATAAATCCTAACTAAATCCTAATCAACCTTAATAAAATCCTAATAAATCATAATTAAATACTAAATCCTAAATCCTAATTCTAATCCTAATCAAATCCTAATCAAATATTAAATACTAAATCCTAAATCCAAATCCTAATCCTAATGAAATCCTAATCAAATATTAAATTCTAAATTCAAATCCTAAATCCTAACGAAATCCTAATGAAATCCTAATCAAACACTAAACCCTATATCTAAATCCTAAATCCTAACCAAGTCCTAAGTAATTCCTAAGGCAATTTTAGAACCTCAAAAACTACCAATTAAACTATTGATCTTAATTGAAAATTTACACACACCTTAACAACTAAGTTGAAAACAAACACATTAAATTTCAAGAAGATCAAATTTACCAAAAAGAAGAAAAACCTAAAAATTTGCTCTAGTGTCGGCCGGCCTTCTATTCTAATCTTAATACCAATAATCTAGCACCTAAATCTCCTGTTCTCACCATTTAATTGCTTTCAAATTTCATATACATATATAGAAATTAAAGTCTTCTATCCATAGACACAAATTTCACTTAAATCCAATTGACGAATTGCTCAAAATCTATAAAATCCTAACTAATCCTCAAAATCCAATTCTCGAGATCTTAATCCATTTAGACCTCAATTACTTATAATTATATTATTAAATTAAGCTCAAAATTGTAGCACAAATTAAAAATAACAATACCAATCAATCCACAAAAATTTAACTATAGATCTACCATAAAATTTTTGTAATTGCCCAAAGCATAAATCCTATTTTAATTCACAAAATCCAAAGTTGTCCAAAACAATCTTGACTTTGTAAAGCTCTTACAAAGTCAATTTTGATCCAAATTATTCTAAATCAAATTCTATGCAAAATCTCTCAAGTTTGCCTTCTAATCTTGCTCTTGGATTTGCCAAAAAGCTTTTGACCCGCCATAGGCACACAATTGTGTGCCTTAGGGTCTGATTCCAACCCTAGCTCATAACCGGTCCTCTCTAGGTATCTATTTTGAGATTTTTGTGATAAATATTTTTTGAAACCTATTTTTAATTTGTTTCTACAGATGCCTATATTATTTATTTTTCTAATCTACTTTATTTTGTCTTATTTATGGCCATACAAAGCAATTAGAAGTTACTTCTATAAAAGACAATATTAACACCTTTTGATTTTTTTCTACCTCCTTCTCTATTATTTATTTTTTTAAGATAATTTTTTCAAATATTCTCATTTGAGCTTTTCTATAATATAACCACTCCTTTTTTCTTTCACATAATGGTTATATTACTGTACAATAGTATAATATAGAAAGAACTACATCCTCAAGCGTAGAAGTTAGAGGTAGGTGTAGTCTAGATTGTGGTATTGAAGATGTTGTATTGTTATGAAGTTTTGCAACAATCCCTTCAATCTTTGCAGTCTTAGCAAATAAGATAGTAAGAGCACTTACAATAGCATTTAATTTGGATTTGAAAGATTTGGTCATATTGATGTCTTGACTTCCAACCATTCTAAGAGAAAAAAAAAAATGAATCTATAAGAAGAAAATATTGGTTTAGAAAAGGATAATTCACAATCTCTAAAATGCTTTAAGACCTATAAGGAGAGGGGTGATCTACTCTCTCACAAGAGAGACAAAGCTCCAATATTATTATGAAAAAAATATCAATTTAGAAGAGGATAATCTGCAATCTTTAAAGTGTTGGTATACCTTTGAGTAGAGGGATAATCCACTCTCTAATAAAAAAGATTCAACTCTAATATTGAAGATGAGATCAATTTTGACAAATTATCAAGTATAAGAAAATACAGAGTAAGAAATTTGAACTGGAACAAGGTTTCAAGAAGAAATCAATAAGAACTTAAATTAATCAGATGAGTATACAAACAACATCAAGAGAGGTGAGCTAAAACTTTAAGAGATGCATTGTCGAGACTGAAGAATTCTTCAACCTTGACTCCTATATATACTCATGTTTAGGATGCTTCTTGAATGGCTATTATCAAACTAAGAAGCTTCTTGAACAGCTTCTACTAATTAGAAAGCTTCTTGAGCTCTTTCTACCAACTTAGAAGCTTCTCAAACTCCTTCGATTAATTAGGAAGCTTCTTAAGCTACTTTCACCAACTAAGAAGCTTCTCAAATTACTTTCACTAATTCAAGAAGCTCTATAATGATTTAAAAGATTTTATGAACCTCTACAGTGTATGTCCCTAACAAGAATTTGAATAGGATTTGGTATTTCATTAGGATTTTATTAGGATTTGATTAAGATTTGATTAGGAATTATTTAAGATTTGATTAGGATTTTATTAGGATTTCATTAAGATTTTATTAGGATTTCATTAGAGCTTGACTAGAATTTGATTAGGCTTTTATTAGGATTTCATTAAGATTTTATTAGGATTTCATTAGAGCTTGACTAGAATTTGATTAGGATTTTATTTGGATTTATTTAAAATTTGACTAAAATTTGATTAAGATTTGATTATAATTTCTATTTTTAATATTTAAAAGATATTTTAATATTAATTTATTTTAGATTTTCATATTAATATTTTTTTTTAAAAAAATTATTATTTTTTAATAATTTTTTAAAGAATTCTTTAAGATTTCTTTATATTTCTTTATTAATTCTTTAAAAATTAAATTAATTTTTTTTAATATTTGAATATACTTATTATAAAATAGATAGATAATAATGGATGGTAGAATAAGAATTAAAAACTAATAAATTGGATGCTTTATCTAATTACTGGCCGATATAGATGGTAACATAAGAAAGTTAGTTATAAAAGCAGTTAAGGCAAGAGAGATGACGGTAGGTACCTTAGTTTTTAGTATAAAGAGAATAAGGAAGAAGAAACCGGAGCTTGATTATGAGAGTTGAGAGCCGAGATAAGCTTAGTACTACCTCTCTCTTTCATTTTCTTTTCTGTTAAATTGTAGTGGAGAATCCAGATTATATTTCGATTGATCATACCATGTCAACTGTGAAGTATAGTAATAAAATAGAAAATTCAATATATATAGATGAATAAGAAATTGTAATTGTTTGATGATTGAATTTGGTATGGTGAATTGGCAGCTGAAGACAAAATATATTGATGTAGTTTAATTATGAATGAAAATATTGTGCCATATTGGCTGTGAGAATTGAGCATTGAAAGAGAATATTGGAGAGATGATTAGTTTTGGAATGGATTCTTGGTGAGAAGTTATTTCCAGTGATTGGAATGTGAGCAATTGTATGTAGTTTATTAAGAGAATACAATATTGCCAATTGTTATTATGAGATTAGAAAAAGGTAGGAGATTACAATAGGAGAATTGTGGGAGATAGTGTTACAAAGTGTCTTCTTGACTGCAAAGTAGTAAGGAGATAAAGAGGATGGAATTGTTTACAGCATTTATGTGTTTATTGGACTTTGTTGTTTAAAAGTGATTATTTGTATAATCCTAACAGTTGTATTTCATACGTTTAGTATTTTCTTGTTGTCATAATGCACTTGCGACAAGTACATCAAAATTAAATAAGTATGTTCTAAACCTATAGTGAAAACAAGATTAATTTAGAGTTAATTCTAAAATTATAATATGAATAGGAATAAATTAGAATTAATTCCAAAATTATAGTAAAAATAGGATTAATCTAGAATTAGTTCAAAAATTATAGTATGAATAAGGATAAATTAGAATTAATTCTAAAACTATAGTAAAAATAAGATTAATTTAGAGCTAATTCTAAAATTATAATATGAACATCGATAAATTAGAATTGATTTAAAAATTGCAAGGTAAACATGGAATCTCAAGATTTCAGGGTATCAAATAGAAAAATTTAAGATTCTAGGATATCAAATAAGGAATCTTAAGATTTCAGGATATCAATCAAAGAATCTTAGCATTATGGAATACTTGAGATCTGAATATCAATCGGATATCAAGCGAGTATCAGACAAGTATTAGCATACAACCGGATATTGTCTGGATATTGGCTAAGCTGCCTATTTAAACCCTTTTAGGATTGAAAATAAGGACTTTTCCTCTTTCATCTTTTGTTTGGATCTTGAATGGGATTTATTTTGCTCCGAAAGAATCTTTGAAAGAATCTATAAGAGAGTTTACAGGAAATCTGTGAGAGAATTTCAGGATCAAAAAGGAATTTGAATTGAAAATCTACAAGAGAATTTTAAGGTATATAGAGAGTTTGAATTGAAAATTTACAAGAAATTTATGAGAGAATTTCAGGGTCAAAAAAGAATTTGAATTGGAAATCTGCGAAAGAATTTTAAGGTACACAGGGAATCTGAATTGAAAATTTACAAGAAATCTGTGAGAGAATTTCAGGGTTAAAAAGGAATTTGAATTAAAAATCTACAAAAGAATTTCAAAGTATATAGGAAGTCTGAATTAGAAATTTATATGGAGTCTGAATTTACAAGGAAGCTGAATTAGGAATTTACAAAAAATCTATGAGAGAATTTTAGAATCAAAAAGGGATTTGAATTAGAAATCTACAAGGAAATTTCAGGATACAAAAGAAGTCTGAATTAGAAATTTACAAGTAGTCTGAATTGAAAATTTACAGGGAGTTTGAATTTACAAGGAGGTTGAATTAGAATTTTACAAGGAATCTATAAGAAAATTTTAGGATAAAAAAGAGATTTGAATTAAAAATCTGAATTATTATCAAAAAATCTGAATTATTATCAATCTGAATAAATTTCAAAGTACAAAAGGAGTCTAAATTAGAAATTTGTAGGAAATCTGAATTGAGAATTTATAAGGAGTTTGAATTAAAAATTTACAAGGAGTCTGAATTTACACGGAGGTTGAATTAGACATTTATAAAAAATGTATGAGAGAATTTTAGAGTCAAAAAAGAATTTGAATTGGAAATCAATAAAAGAATTTCAGGATACAAAGGGAATTTGAATTAAGAAGTTATAGGAAGTGTGAATTGAAAAGTTATAAGGAATCTGAATTCGAAGTTTACAAGGAGTCTAAATTGAAAATTTACAAGGAATTTGAATTGAAAATTTATAGAAAATCTATGAGAGAATTTCAAGGTCAAAAGGAGATTTGAATTGGAAATATATAGAAAATCTATGAAAGAATTTCAAGATCAAAAGGAGATTTGAATTGGAAATTTACAAGGAAATTTCAAGATACATAGGGAATTTGAATTGGAAATTTACAGAGAATCTGTGAAAGAATTTCAGGGTCAAAAAGGGATTTGAATTGGAAATCTAGGAGGGAATTTTAAGATACATAGGAAGTCTCAATTGGGAACTTACAAAGAGTTTGAATTGGAAATTTATAGGAAATTTGTGAAAGAATTTCAAGATCAAAAATGGAATTGAATTGGAAATCTACGAGGGAATTTCAAGGTACAAAAAGAGTTTTGAATTGAGAATTTACAAGAAATTTGTGAAGGAATTTCAAGGTACAAAAGGATTTTTGAATTGGAAATTTATAAAAAATCTATAAAAGAATCTTAGGATATAAAGAGAATTTTGAATTGAAAATTTATAAAAAATCTACAAGGAAATTTTAAAATACAAAGGAAATTTTGAATTAAAAATTTACAGAAATCTATGAGGGAATTTCAAGGTACAAAAGAAGTTTTGAATTAGAAATTTATAAATAATTTTTGAAGGGAATAAAGTGATTGATAAATAGGATTATTTGAATGAAATCACAAGAATATAAATAGAGATATCTCACTAGTCTTCTTTTTCTTTGCTTAATAAGTAGCCATAATCCCAGCGATTTCTTGAAGAGGGCTCTCTCCTTCACAACAATTATTGGTGCTTCTATTGAGAGCTTCTTCAAGGCTAATAAGTATTAATGAAATAGAAGAAACAAGAGGATCTAGGAATGTTGAGGTGATATTGAAGGCATTTTCTAAATATATGGAAAAATAATCACAAGAGCAATTGAGGATGTAGCATGTGCAAATGGAAGAGAAAAATACTTCTAAAGCTCTACAATCTGTCATCAATCAAGGAAGGAGATTCAAAGAAAAAAACATATCTAAGTATCTCAAAATCTATGTGGATGAAATGGAAATATATCAAATTTGCTATAGAAAGATGTATTTAAATTTTATACTTGCTTGCGTTCCTAAAGTCAAAGAAAGAGTCAAAGATTTATATAGAAATAACATAAACTCTTAGAATGAATATGAAGAAATTTTAAGGGAAGAGTTTCTTGAAGAAGATTCAGGAAGAGTGACTAAGAGAACATTCTTAGAATGGGTAGAACAACAACTTGGAAAACAAATGGATCCTAAAGAATTGTTTGGAGAATTTGAAAAGAAATTTTTTCAACTTCTTATAATAGATAGGCAGTTGCTTGATGACAAAAAGGTGGAATTTTTTTTACAAGCAGTTGATGGAGATTTACAAGATAAGTTGTTTCTACTTCTAATTAATAGAAGTAGCAATGACTGAAAATAAGTTAAAGAAGTTGTAGCCACAATCATAGAGCAACAGAGGATAAAGACTAAAGAAGGTGTAGTTGTAGAGTCAAGAATGACTCCTATTCTTATCCTAGTAGCTCCAACAATTTTTATTGATCCAGTATTAGTTCTAAAAGAAGGTATTTTTAATGAAACTCTTGAAGAACTTGTAAAGAATATGAGGGGATTAAGAGTCAAGTTCAATGAATTGAAAAAAAAAAAAAAAAAAAAAGTGAATTTTCCTAAATTTCCAACAAAAACCAAAAAATTAGTGAAGAGGTGTATATATTGTGACAATGAAGATCATGACAGGAAGAATTGCTCAGCCTATGAAGAGGATTTGAAGAGAGAGGTGATCTTCTTTAAAGAAGGCAAGGTAAAACTCACTACAACTGGAGAACTTATTGAATTAAATTTTGGCAATGATGGAATGAAAAAACTTGTGCAAAGCCACATTGGGAGTTCTAATGGTGCATCTATGGTTAAAGAAGCAAGTGCATATCCCATTATTGTGGAAATGAGAAATGTAGGGATTTCTATAATTTCCAGCAAGGAGATTATGCTTAGAGGTGTACATATTATTAGGGAGAAAATTAGATGGAGTGATCTAGTTGATGCTACAAATATTAAAGCTTATCTAAAAGTACATGAAGAGAATGATGAGATCCAAGAGGCTATGGTTGAAATTAAAAAGAGTAGGGATATAGAAGAAAAGAAACTAGAGGAGCCCAATAGCAAGAATCAAAATCAAAGGTTGATGAATAAAAATCAAGAGAAGCAAACCACCACTCCAATAGAATCAGGGTCTTTTTTTTCCTATCCAGGAAAGAACACCGCATTACCTAAAGAAAAATGGGAGAGGAAAAATGAAAAAGAAGATTCAAGGAAGGATAAGACTAAAAATCCAATATTTAAATTGAAGTCAGATATTGAATCCTCTGTTGATATGAAAGATATTCTTGAAGAGAGGATTTTAGATGCCAAAATTAATTTTTTTTTAAGGGAGGTTCTTGATATAGCCAAGAAGGAATTTCATGAACTCATCATTGATGTCATTAAGAAGAAGAGGCAAATGACATCTAAAGCAATGATGATGAAGGCTTTGGCGGATGTAAAGGATATAGAAGAAGAAAAAGAAGTACAAGTATTTATCTTGTCTTGTGATAGTAAAGAAAAGGTTATACAAATTCAAAAGTATGAAAATTCTTGTATTAATGATATGAATGTATTTGGAAATAATGTGGAATTTAATAAGAAAAAGGATTTGATACCTTTGATATTTCCACCAACAAAACAAATATGAAAGAGATTAAAGTAATTGGATGTAGAGTGGAAAAAGACCAAGAGTAAAAAATATAAACAAGTAAAGACCTCAATTTATAAATATGAAAGTATAAGAATTGAAAAGAAGCGTACATTTTCTTGTATACATTGGGCTAGGGCTACTATAGAAGCCAAGGTGAAGATTGAAGATTATAAAGAAACCTATTTGGCATTAATTGATCATGGATCTAAGATCAACATAATGTCTAAAAGCGTTTATGAAAAGGAAATGTGGCTTATTAACATCAATCATGGATGGATAATAAAGGCTGCAAATAATGAGAGGGGTGAATTATATGGAGCATGTCCAATAGTATGGATAAGAATTGGAGATGTAGAGGTGGAACAAAACTTCTTTGTATAAGAATTTGCTGCCTATCCTATGATTTTGGGACAGCCATATATTATAGTTACAAGGATGGAAACTAAGGTATTAAATGACGGCTCACATTATACAAGGATCAAGAATTGTGATAGGAAGAGATCAGTATAATTTTTGACTGTAATAATCAATAATGAAAGGAACAGGGAACAATTAGAAGAAACTTTTTTGAAAATTGGTGATGATTTTTTGTGCTTTTGAGGATCATCCTCAAGGATGGAAAGTCCAAGGGTGCAAATAAGTCCTCTAGTTTTATACTTCCGAATGTAGATAGGTTTAAAAATGGATTTTTGGATTATACAAAATTTGGAGTTTTGAAATTTTCAAGAGTTGAGAATTTGAATTGTAAATATCAAAGATGTGTAAAGAAAAATTAAAAAAAGTTAAAAAACATGGATTTGGTTTCAAGTGATGAATTTATTTATGGGATGATTGATGAAGAAGGTTTAGAAGAAGATTTGAATAGTATTTTAAAGAGCTTGGGAGACTTGACATTTGGAGAAGGTTTGGATAAATATGAAGGAATATTTATGGATTTATATTCAAGGGAATTATATGAAGCAATTAAAGAATCTATTTCTAAGCTGAAGATGATTAAAGATTATAGAATTGAACAAAAAGCAAGGATTAATATCAAGTGTAAGATGGTGGCTAAGAAGGTTAAATCAATTGCTATTCAATTACGTCTTGATTCTTTAGAACATATTGAGAAAGCAGTAAAGGAACCAAGTCTTAGGAAACCAGGGAGGATTGGTCACAAGTTAACTCGGGAATCATTGGATAAATTGAAGATTGGAAGAAGTGAATTCCTGATCGAAGAAGAAAGGATGAAATTTTTGGAGATGAAATCTAAACATGATAAAGCTTTTATTCTTATACTAAAAGAAATTGGTTATATTGATCCAAGCGTAGTCGGACCAATGGTTATTTTTATTGTGCCTTATGTACTATGGGATTTGAAGTTGATTCTTGTACCGAGAGCTTTATTTCTAAAGTTGGTAGATTTATTAAAAAAAAAGGTGAGAATGGAGATCCTTCAACCTTCTATTGCATCTTATTCCATTTGTTGATTTAGCGCATTTAAAAAGTCTAAAGCACTAACGTTTATTCAGGATATGCAATCAGCTAACAAAGTCACTATAAGGAACATGGATATTGGACCAATTATAGATGAGGTAGCTGAGGCATTTGTAGGCCACTCTATTTATTCTATTGGAAACTTATATTTGAGATATGATCAATTTCAATTAACTAAAGAAAGTAAGGATATTATTACAATGAAGATTCTATTGGGATTAATATGCATGTGTACTTTATCATTGGGAGCTACTAACTCAGTGGCACACATATAAAGTGCCATGAACCAAATTTTAAGAGATTATATTCCGGATAAGATAATTCCTTTCTTGGATGATATTCCGATTAAGGGTTATAAGATTGAAGACATGGATTCAAGACTAGATGAAGATGGATGCAAGGTATTTGTAAAGAAGCATATTAATGATATTGACCAAATATTGGCCAAATTTGAAGAAATAAACTTAATTTTATCTCTTAAAAAATCAAATTTTAGAGTTGATGAGATAATTGTGGTCAAACATTTGTGTGGCTGATATGAAAGAAAATCTAATCTAGAGAACGTTGATACAATTTCAAGTATGAAGCCATGTAAGAACACAACTGAGGTAAGAAGATTTTTGGGAGTCTGTGGGTTTTATCATATTTGGATATCTCATTTTGGACACATAGCAAAACCTTTATATAAGTTATTGAGAAAAGAGAAGAGATTTTCTTGGGAACAAGAGCAAGATGAAGCCATGAAAGAATTAAAGGCGGTTTTAAAATTACCACCAATATTGAGGCAGGTAGATTATCAATACAGGAGACCAGTGATTATAACTATGGATACAAGCCTGATAGCCATTGGATGGGATGTTGGACAAGATGACAATGAAGGTAATAGATTTGCTATCAGGTTTGGAGCGAGAGTTCTTACTGAGAGGCAAAGAGCTTATCCTCAGCTTAAAAGAGAATTTTGGGATGCTTTAACTATACTAAAGATAGAAAAAAATTATTTAATTGGAGCAGATGTAATTCTGGAGACAGATTGTTTACCTGTATTAGGAATGATTTCAAACTGTTTGATTTCTGATATAGCTATGTTGAGATGGATAGTATATATCAAATCTATGAATCTTGCCTTAGTACATATTTTTGGAAAGAAAAATTACATTGCAGATATATTGACTAGAGCAAGATATTCCTGTAAAAAGAAAATGCTTGCTTATGACAAGGATGAAAGGGTCGAAATGGATTATTGTCATGGACATACACATAGTTATTTATATAATTAAGTAGAACTAGATAAAAGTAGATAAAAGTAGGTTAATTCTATAATATCTTCTAGAAAAACTTCCTGGAAGCTTCATAGACGCTGCTTTGACCGTATAGGTGTTTATAGTTGATTTCTTGGTTAGAAACTTGGTCAACAAGTTAACCATGTGCCACACATGTTAATAGCTTGTTCTTCAAGCTAACTTCATGGCGCACATGTAAAAAACTTGCCTTGCAAGCTAAGGCAAGTGGCCTTCAAAATCAACACATATTGGAGGTCCTATAGAACATCGCCACGTAGCTTCTAGTTAGATAGTATATATAGAGACAAGAGTGAAGCCTTCTTCACTCTTCTCAATTCCTTTCTTGCTTCTAATCTAGTTTCAAGAGTCTCTAGTTGTCTTGTCTTTTGACAATAGCCATTCCAGTTTCTATTGAATACATATTTTCTTATTTCTATTTTATAAGAGAAGTCTCACTTGTCCATTTGATTTCATCGAGTTCTTGTCCTTAACAGTTTGACAAGAGTGAAGATTTATTGTTCTTGTTTTGTGTTAGAAGTGAGTGGATTATCCCACTACTATTCTTTGTATTTGAAGGTTGCGGACTACCCACCTTTGAATTGACTCTATTTGCTTTCTAACCTAGATTTTTTCCTAAAAGAGAGTGGATCACCCCTCTTTGTGGAAGATTTTTCTTTTATATTAGAGGTTGCG